>PVJA010014582.1:9981-47210 GCA_004027025.1 Myocastor coypus | reverse complement strand
AAAAAAAAAAAAGAATGTTTTGTTATACAGGTCTTGCTTCAACTTGCCCTTGACCACCCACCAAGGGGAAAAAAAAATCCTCAATTACAATGCATGAAACGCAGAGCTAGATTGGTGAGATGAGCTTTAGGAGGCTTAGATTCAATACCCTCCAACATCACAAGCTTCACTGGTGGCCCACTGCAATTGAAGAACATTTGACTGTGTATGTATCTGCTTCCTCTTAGTCCAAAGAGAAATATATTCTTTTCCTTTTTTTTCTAAGCAACATCAATAGGGAGGTGGGTCTTGCCCACACACTGTACTCTGTAGAATGACTGTGAGGACAATATGCAATATGTCAACTTTCAAAGAAAAGAAAGGGGAAAAGAAAAAAAAAAGTAATGTGGATTTAGAAAGGTTAATGTTTAATTGTTTGATCAATCTTATATGCCTATATGTATTAATCTAAACTGATCTGATGATGAAAATATGTAATATAACCATTGTTAAATTTAAACAATAAAAAAAAATTGAAGCAAAAAAAAAATTACTATATCCAGGCTTCATGGCACATGCCTGTAATCCCAGCACTCAGATGACTGAGGCACGAGCATCACCAGTTTGGCCTATGGATAGTGAGTTCAAGGCCAGCCCAAAATCTGTAGTGAGTCCTTGTTTTAATCAATCAATTAAATTATTACAATTCTAATTCTTGAGTTTCAGAGGTTTTTGTTTGATTGTTTGTTTTTAGTTTCAGTTTTTTGGGGTTTTTTTCCTTGTTTCAGAACTTTTGTTTGTTTATTTATTTTTATGGCCGGCTCAGCAGGACTGGCACAGGATGTGGTGCCAGGGATCGAACCGCAGTCCCTGCAGCCACCTGCAGGCGCTTTAGACCACTGAGCCATCCTGCCGGGCCCCAAGTTTCAGTTTTAAATGAACTTTTTTCCTAAAACACATACATATACATGTTCATTTACTTTGCTTTTCTTCCATCTCATTTTTTTGAAGATTCTTCTGATCCACAGAACTTTCCAAATATTTAAGTAGCAGTACTAGGTGTTACTGCTGGGTTTCAGTTAGCCAGGCAAGAGCTGTATCAGCAGCACCCCTGACTTTTTTTTTTTTTTTTTCTATTAGGGTCTTGTTATGTAGTTCAGACTAGCCTTGAATTATGTAGCCCAGGCTGGCCTTGAACACATAGTGATCTTCCTGTCTCAGACTCCTGTACGAATGCTGGGATTTTAGAGGTGAGATGTTGTGCCCAGCTATTTTAATTATTTCAGCTATTTTTAAAGACATTTGGGTATAAGCCAACTTTAAAAAGGATTTGCAATCCTTTTTAGTGCAAAAACAAGCCCAGCCAGGGCACCCTAGTGGAACCCTATCACATGAAAGGGATAAGAGTATTGCTCAGTATGAAGTACTGGGCTCAGTCCCCATGATCAAAAAATAAATTGTTTTCATAAAGCCAGAGAAGAACTTGGCAGTTTCCCCCCCACAAAAAAAAGTGGAGCAAAGAAGCATGGCCTTCAACTGGAAAGTTTCTTGTTCAAAACATGGGTTGGGGACAACCTGCTTGGGATCCCCCTCCTGTTCCTCTTGGACAGGAGCTTTCTTCCCCCTAAAATACATATTCTGAAAATAAATAAAAATAAAATAGTAGGGTTGTGGAATACCTGCATATTTGTGACTATTTGAGGAAGGGTAATAAAATGTAATTTATATTTTTGGAGCCAGCTTCTTAATGTTTAAATGTTGAATGCCTTTTACTAGGTAAGTGTCAGGTTTTGTGTCTGAGAAAATGGATAAGAGACCTACATCAAGTGCTTGTGAGAACACTTGAGGCACCTGGAAGGCGCTTAGAGTCACTTTTCTAAAACTCATGAGATGGGGGCCTGGTGGAATGGCTCAGTGGTCTGAAGCGCCTACTTGGGAAAGCTTGGGCATCTTCAGGGACCGCGGTTCGATCCCCGGCACCACATGCTGCGCCAGCCCTGCCCTCAGGGTGGGCTGAGCCGGCCATAAAAATGAGTGAATAAACAAACAAAAGTTCTGAAACAAAAAATAAATAAATAAATTTTTAAAAATTTATTAAAAAAAAAAAAAACTCATGAGATTAGGGCTGAGGAGATAGCTCAGTGGTCTAAGCATCTGCCTGGAAAGCACAAAGACCTGAGTTCAATCCCTGGTACCACATGCCATGTCAGCCCCCAAATTGGGCATGGTGGCCCATGCCTATAATCCCAGAGCTGAGAAAACTAAGACGGGGATCACTGAGTCTAAAGTGCATCGTGAGACTCTATATCCAACAAATAAAATAAAATAAAATATTAAAACTCAGATTAGTCTGCTTTGCTTTTAACAGTAAATTTTTTAAGAAAAAATATTTTATAATTTCTGACTAAAGTTTCAAAGAAGGGAAATGGAAAGGTGAAAGTATAACAATTCGTAATTTTATTTTTTTCTTGTTTCAGAACCTTTGTTTATTCACTCATTTTTATGGCCAGCTCAGCCGGCCCCGAGGGCAGGCTGGAGCAGCATGTGGTGCCAGGAATCGAACATGGTCCCTGAAGCTGCCCAAACTTTCCCAAGCAGGCGCTTTAGACCACTGAGCCATCCCACTGGGCCCCGAGAGTATAACAATTTGAAGCAAAAAAAAAAAAAAAAAAAAAAAAAAAAAAGGTGAACTCTTAATTGCCAAGAGGATCTTGCCTTGACCATTATGCTACACTGTCAGCAACAGTTCCATACTTCCAGAGTTTTCCATGTTAGTAACCACTGAGGCAGGATGGGTAGCATTTCCTTGTTTATAAAGAAGGAAACATTTGCAGAGGAGGTATAACTTGATAAAGCTCCATGTTAGTAGTGGAATCCGAACTAAAGCACAGCTTTTGGAGTCTGAGAGCAAGGTTCTCACCATTTCAATAACATCTTGCTGTATTATAAACATGGCTTTGGGGCTGGGGAGATAGCTCCGAGGCACAAGTGCCTGCCTGGCAAGTGCAAGGTTGTGAGTTTGAACCCTGGTCTTGCAAAAAAAAAAAAAAAAAAAAAAAAAAACATGGCTTGCTCAGTTCATCCTCACCAGGCTATAGCTACAAACATAACAGTCACTACAACAGAGCATTAGGTCAGGCATGTCTGAATGGAGTCCACATGGCAGTGAGTCACTGAGAGCTGGCAGGGGCCCCATGTCATTCTAGGTAAGGCAAAGGGGCCGCAGACCCTCCCTTTTCCTGCTTGTTTTCCAGTGCCTGAGTCAGGTGAGGCCCATCAGTGAATAGCCCTGCGTGCCTGCAGTAGGGAGGCCCTACCACCTTGGCACCCTCACGAACGCAGGTAGACGCTGGCTCCTCACTACCAGCCAGTCTCTTGTAAGAACTTCCTGAAATCAATCCCTCTAACCCCTACCTCCACCCCCAAGAAAAGGAGCTCATGAGACTTTGGATGAAATTTCACTAATTTCCTGAAAGCTGTATTTTGAGTCTTCTGAGATTGACAAGATGACATATAGGGGTCACCAGCAAAACCAGCATACATGCATAATTCTGACTGTGTCGAGTAGCTTTAACTGGGTTTCAAAATTCTGTGTGTGGTTTACATCCCTTAAGTGAGAGATAGATCCATTTTCATCTAAAGACCCTTAGACTATTCCCATAACCCTAGGCTTTGGGTCAGAATGACTAACATGCTACTTTTTCAAACATTTTTGCATTTTACAAAAAGTATATGTGCTTTGTAGTGTCTTGGAAATAAAGCTTATGGTAACAGCAGTAGGCTAAGATGCAATTGAAAGTATTTTATATTTGCTGATAGTTTAAAATCATGAAGCAAAAGAGGTGGCAATCTTTAATAGTAGATTGGCTTGTTGGTGAGGAATATTTACAAGAACTAACACATTGTAGTAGCATGTGAAGATGCTCATGCTGTTAATGACAGCAATTGCTTGCAAGAAGCTTCATATAACAGGAAAATTAAGTGAACTGTTAGTCCTCACATCGATGGGAAAATCCATATTTGGAAGTAAATTCTGGAAAACATAAAGAATCAACCTAGGAACATTTTCTACTCTGCATTAGTTAAAAGAAGAAGCATTCTTACATTCATTTAGGTGCCTGGCAGTGCAGGGCCCACGTGGACTAGTGTCCTAACCCTTCTAGCACTTTTCCCTTTTTCCCCAAGAGCTGCTTCCTTCACTGGTTCATGGGATTGTGTGGTAAAAATGGATGCACCCTTGGTGGAGAGAGACATTGGTAGCTCTAGTAATTTCCCTCTATCACAGAACTGTTGTCTTGATTATGTAAAACATGGGTAAAAATTATGATTCTGTTTTCTAGTTTTCACCGCCCTGATAGACAATACTGTGCCCCGTGCACAGCCTTATAGACTCTGGTAAACACTGCTTCATAATTAGGTAGAAAGTGATAACGGTAGTGGCCAAGTCCTCTTTGGCTCAGTTTTCCAGGCCAGATCTCACATTGCTTATTTTCCCCTTGCAAGAATGAAAACCTTCGTGATGTGGTCCTTCCCATCGGACTGCGTATGGTAGCGAGCGGCTCCACAGTTCTCAATTCGGGCAAAATCTGCCCCGCCTGGCAACTCTCCAGACAGCATTTGGGGTGTGGGGGACTTGCAGGGCGCTTGCATTTTAGGGCTCCTTTTGCACCCACCTGCAGCTTCCAGGAGGAAGAGGTGAGGGGGGAGGCACCCTGCTTCTTCAGCGCCTCAGACCGGAAGTGTCTTCCTTGCGGCAAGTTGAGCCCCGGGCTCCGCTGATTGGCCGGGAGGTCGGCGTCTCCTTCCCTTGTGGATATGCAGGAACAATCCAGTACCACATGGAGCTTGTACCTTTAACAAGGGCTCTCAACTCCAAACACGTAATTGCCAAAGGATCCTGACCTTTGCCAGACGTTGGGAGCCGTGGGCAGCAGGAGCCTGCAGCTCAGCTCCGAACCTCTGCTCTGCTGGAATCCCTGGAGTTTGCAATGCTAGTAACTTGGCTGGGTGTGTATATTAGTGGGGTGCAACGTACAATGTGTGGTGAGCAGAAGGGCAACTAGCATTTCCTTGTTACTTTGTATCTGCACCTGGGAACACTTTTGGACCTTCATGGAACGTAGAATGGTAGATTATTGTGAACCTCGTCGCCCTGCTGCTCTGCAGAACACAAGAACTTACCCTCCCACCTGCGTGCTGGCACCCACTTCCCACCCTCCTTGGCTTCCCGTGCCCTCTCTGGCCTCTAGGAGTCACTATTCTACCAGAGATGCGCTCCTGGATCCCACAAGTGAAGGAGTGGGAGTGCTGGTGTTTGGGCAGGTGGTTCATGTCACTTACCAGTGCTGTTCAGGGCTACCCATCGAGGCCCATTCTATCAGATGCTGGATAGAAACCTCACAAACTCTTAGGCAAGAACAGGAACTGGGGTTCAATCCCCAGCACCACACACCACGCCAGCCCTGCTCTCAGGCACACCGAGCTGGCCACTGAGTCCTGGTATAGTGGCACACACTTGTAATCCCAGTGCTGGGGAAGCTGAAAACAGGAGGATCATCATGACTGCCAGCTGCGTAGTGAGCCCTGGTAACAACTGAATGCATAATAGAGGAAAGAAGGAAGGAAAAAAGGAGAAAGAGAGAGAGAAAAGAAAGAAAGAGAGAAAGAAAGAAAGAAAGAAAGAAAGAAAGAAAGAAAGAAAGAAAGAAAGAAAGAAAGAAAGAAAGAAAGAAACATCCCCAGGAACTCAAGCCTAAGAGAAGGGCCAAACCAGAATGGTGGCCCAGTTCCACTCCAGGATGTAGGCAAAGGCTGGGGGGATAGCTCAGTAGAATAAGCACTTGCCTGGCAGGATCCAGGCAAAATAATGAAACTTGCCAGCCATTTAACATATACCAAGCACTGTAATCTAAACTTTCTAGAACATTCCACAAGCACCTATGACTGCTCATTTCGTAGGTACAACAGAGGCAGGGCATTGGGAAATTATGTCGTTTACTCATAGGGACTTAACCCTGGCGTCTATCAAATACCACTAGTTTTTTGTTGTTGGTTTAGTGTTTTTTTGTTTCCTTTTTTAATGGTTTTGGTGTGTTTGGTTTTTGTTTTGAGAGAGGACCTCTCTGTGTAGTTCAGGCCGGCCTTAAATGTGGCTTATGTAGCCCAGGCTGGTCTCAAAATCTCAGCATTCAAGTGCTAGAATCACAGGCCTATGATGCCATGCCTGGCCAAACACCAACAGTTTTTCACTAGCAACATTCTTTTGAAACAAAAGTAATAAACTCTCAGAAGTTTTCAGACGTCGACTTGATCATTTCTGAAAATCTTCGTGTCCAAAAGACGTAGAAATCCTCGACATTGTGCTTAGAAGCTTCTGAAGTAACAAGGCGAAGGCAGGACAAAACAGGAACTGCCAAGTTTGGCTTCCCCACCTGTGTTAGCCCAGCTTTCTCACCCTTATGAGGCTGACAAGGCCGCAGAAAGGCAGTTCTGCTGGAGAATTTTAAGAATCAAATCCAACTTTGAAACACCTTTTTATTTCTGGCCCGGTTGGAAGATGGATTAAGAACCAAGCCTGGCACAGAGATGAAACAGGCGGAGCAACTCTTGCCTCTTCGCCACTCTTGGTCACCTGCCCGGCCAACACCATGCCCCCAGCTCTACCTGCACCCACGTCAAGGGTCCCTATCTAGAGGGGCATGGCCAGGGTGGCAGCAAGGGGTCCGCTGAGTGCCCACCCAGCCATAGACCGAGCCGCTCTTGTCCTCTGTTCCCTGGCTCTGACAAGAGCCAGTGGCCAGCTGTGCGGGAAGGACCTAAGCCAACATGGTTCTCGTGGCAGGAGGGCCAGGACAGCCGCGAAGATCTCTCTCCACACCTGCTCTGATACAGCCTGCAGGACACAGAAGCCCCAGGCAGGCACTGCCCACATTCACCAGGCCACCTAGTTTAGAGTCCAGGTTTCATGCACAGCATTTGCAAAAGTCCAGCATTGTCTGCAGAGACCAAGCTTGCTGAGTACTCTCCTGCCTCAGCCACCACTCTCTTCCCCTTCCAGGCGCTCCAGAACTGAACATGACAGGCCTGAAACAACCTGGCCCAACTCTGGCCCCCAGGGCACCACCTATCCTTTGCCTTTACCCCACAGCTGGACACTCACAGACTACTCTTCCCCCCACCCCCATACACACTTCGAAGTAGCTCTCTTCTTGGAATGTTCAAAGAACGTCTAGCTACCCTTCAAAGCCCTGATTTCTTTTCTTTTCTTGTCTTTTTTTCTTTTCTTTTCTTTTCTTTTCCGGTCTTTTTGAGATAGGGTCTCACTATGCAGTTCAGGCTGGCCTTGAGCTCACTTTTGTAGCCCAGGCTGGTCTCAAACTCATACCGATCTTCCTGCCTCAGCCTCCTGAGCGCTGGGATTACAGGCATGCGCCACCACGCCCAGCTAAAGCCCTGATTTCGGTGTCCTCTTTTTGTTTTTTTAAGATTTTTTTATTTATTTCTCTTAAACCTCATTTATTTGTGTTATGGCTGGCTCAGCCGGCCCCGGGGTGGGGGTGCGCAGCATGTGGTGCCAGGGATCAAGGAGCAGTCGCAGGGCTGGCCTTAAGTTTCTTCCACAGATGCTTTAGACCACTGAGCCATCTCGCTGGCCCTCGATGTCCTCTTAAAAGCCTTTTTCAAAGCCAACCGCTCCCAGGCCAGGCCCAAGCCAGGCCATTTCTAGTGAGGCTGCCCCACCCCCTCCCCGCCCTCCTACTGGGACTGAACTCAGGACCTTGCACTTGCCAGGCAAGCACTTATTCTACTGAGCTATCTCTCTGGCCCCTCCAGGCTGTTTCTGTTCCCCAGTGGTGCAGGCAAGCAGCCAGGATAGAGGAGGCAACCCCCAATAGGGTCCCAGAACCACTTCCATGCCCTTGAGGCTTTGAGGTTTTGCGACTTCCCGGCGTTGGGCTTTTAACCCCACGTTGTTGAATTAAATTTTTTACTGAAAAGGCTTTGCGTGAATGTCCCAGCTGGTCGGCATCCTCTTCCTAGTTCAGCATCTGTGCTGAAAGGAAACCCTGGGCCATCGCCTAAGAAAGAAAAACTCCGAAGATGTTGTCGTCCCCGCCCCCTAGTAATCCTCCCCCGTCCCTGCTAGGCCGCCCCGGAGACCCCGCGGCCTCCGAGGGGCGCGGCTTTCTCACGCTAACAGCGCCACCTGGCGCACAGTGAGAAGATTGCTCTGGGAAACCTGCCGGGGCGGGACACTTCCCTTCAGATTGACCACACTGCCTCACTGAGGTTTATTTTATTATTTTATTTATTTATTTTTTCTTGTGTCAGAACCTTTGTTTGTTTATTCACTCATTTTTATGGCTGGCTCAGCCCGCCCCAAGGGCAGGGCTGGCGCAGCATGTGGTGCCGGGGGTCAAACCGCTGTCCCTGAAGCCGCCCAAACTTTCCCAAGCAGGCGCTTTAGACCACTGAGCCATCCCGCTGGGCCCCTGAGGTTTATTTGAAAAGAAAAATACTTAAGCGTTAGCCAAAGCAACTGTTTTCCAACCTATATTAACATACATTTAAAGATAACAAACTACAGAGATATATTTCACTCTGTGCATGATACTCTGGGTAACATCAACTCATGAGTCAAGTCCAGATCTCTACCCCATAACCCTTTCATAAATTCTTTGCCTGGAGACACAAGAATTTGGAAAAACAGATTTCATTGTCTCTGGAAATTTGAGGCCCTGGAAAAGTCTAGTCACACATAAAGTTAGGTTACTTTTTATTGTGTCTATTTTATTTTCAGACAGGGTCTCATGAAGCTGCTAAATTGTCCAGGCTAAGGTTGAATTTGTGATCCTCCTGTCTCAGCCTCCCAGAGTGGAGGGATTACAGAAGTGCAACACCACACCTTTGTTTATTTGTCCTCTCTTAAGGAGACAGATGGAGTTAGCTGTAACATTTCTGCCCTTCATTGCTTAGAAGCACACAGGCTTTCGCGGCTGATTTTAACTGAACCCACGTTAGCACTGTGCCTATTTTGTATTATTTCCTGAGGCTACAAGGCCACAGCAATGCCCCGACAGTGTGGACTCCTGCCATCAGGTCTCTGCCCAGCCCCTAGCGCAGGTGTTTGTGGCCCACAGTGCTACAGACATCCACAAACGGCCCTGCCACCCAGCCCAAGTGCAGGGCAGCTGAGGGAAACATCATGGGTGCTTTCAGTCCAGGGCAGGTGAAGGGCTTCTCCATAGAGACTTCCCAAATGGAGCTCCCAAAAGCACAGGCCTTTGTGGTATCCTGGATGAGATATCAGCATAGCCTGTGGGAAACCAAGGCCACATAAGGCTTTCCAACTCACAGGCTCCATGGAAATAACTCTCTTGTTTGTGCTAATGAAAAATAATTAAAATGCTTGAAATTCTTTGATAGAGGAGCAGAGGGACTGGGAGGTATAGCACAGCACCTCTCTGGGAAGTGCAAGGTCCTGAGTTCGATTCCCTGTACCAAAAAATAAAATAAAATTTTTGGTAGACTAATGGTAGGTGCTTAGCATGGGAGAGAGCTCATGGTTCAAGTCCCAGTGCTTTGGATCACCAACATCACCATGACATAATAATAGCAGTAATGCTGACAATACAGAAATGTGTAAGAGAAGAAATGAGAAGTTCACACAGCCCACCCTGGATACCCAAATTCAAGTCCTTGAGTACATTTGCCCCGCTGCTCAGGCTGTCCGCTGACAGCTCCATCTCTCTCTCACAGGGCCAGCAGCTAGTCCTTCTCTGGGCCCAGGGTCGTGGCAATGACAACAAGCCATTCAGAGATCCATGAACCCTCACTGTCAGTTCTGGTTGCTGAATAAGAGAACTGGTGACAAATTCCAATACAGTTAGTTACGAAGGTAAATAATAGTGTGGGGACACAGAATATGCCCTCAGGAAAAGAAGCTGGCAAAACTCAAAATTTCTGCCACTGCAGCCATCATTGTCCAGGGTAATTTTTCCCCTCAGATTTATAGTTGAAACAACTATTTTATGTTCGTCAACCATGAACGCCCATTGGATTCCAAAGAATAAAGTCCACAAAGAACCTTAACTTCTGACCCTGGACACCCATGGGCTCTGGGCGCTGAGCTGTGAGGAAGCACCCAGTTCCCAGCTTACTCCCTTTCCCCACCTCAGTTACAAATGCCTGGGAAGCACAGGGCGACTCAGATGCCTGTGAACACCAGGCACTTAGAAGCAGGGCCAAGTTGGCTAAAGGACTGACTGGATGGAGGGCACGGGCGCAAGCGGTGCTCATTTCCATGTGGTACTGATCTTCTGCCAGATCTGTGACATTTCAAGTGAAACCAGAGATCTAGATTTACATGAAAACTCAAGATTTTTATTTTATTTATTTACTTTTGTCTTTTTTTTTAGAATTTTCTTTTATTTTTTTCTTGTTTCAGAACTTTTGTTTGTCTATTTATTTATTTTTATGGCTGGCTTAGCCTGCCCTGGGGGCAGGGCTGGTGCAGCATGTGGTGCTGGAGATCGAACTGTGGTCCCTGCAGCCACCTAAGCTTTCCTAAGCAGGTGCTTTAGACCACTGAACCATCCTGCCAGGCCCCTATTTTTGTCTTTTTTGAGACAGGGTCTCACTATGCAGCTCAGGCTAGCCTTGAGCTCACCTTTGTAGCCCAGGCTGGTCTCAAACTTATACTGATCCTCCTGTCTCAGCCTCCCAAGTGCTAGGATTACAGGCATGAGCCACCACGCCCAGCTGAAAGCCCAAGATTTTTAAATACTGGCAATTCAAATCAATCAATCAATCAATCAAACTGTCAGTTCATATTTTAATGTATGGGGGGGGTCCTGCCGAGCTAGTCCTGACCCCGGGGCACCAAGAAGGCATTTAAGACTGGGTATGGTGGTGCACAACTGTAATCCCAGCTCTTGGGAGGCATGAGATCTAGTAGTGCAACCCTGAACACTCTGTAGGCCTTTCCTAAAAAATCCAAAACAAATAAACAAAAAAAGATGGGGAAAAGAAACCAAGAAATCAAATCTGATGGGGGCAGGTGGGTCAGTGGCTGGCAGACTGCCCCAGAAGAGCATGGGCGAGCTGGCTTGGCTCTGTCCTCCCTCTCATTGCTTGTTCTGTGAGCTGTGCACATGATGAACGTCACAGTTCTCATGCCAGGCCACAGTGGCCTTTGCGGAGCAAGGCCTTGTATCTACGGCCAGGAGGCGTATCACGTGGTTTCTTCTGCTTGCTTTGCACTGGAGTAGCGACTGTGTTCATGTGCCTCCCCAGGGAGGCAGCAACCGCTTCATCTCTCACCCCTTAGGTGCTCCTACTAGGTGAAACTGTTCCTGAGCCGCTGTGGCACCCTTGCTAGCGCTTCTCTCTCCCTCCTAGCCTGGGGCAGTGAGGCAGGACAAGGGGTTGCGGCAGACAGGCTAGACATAGGCCTGATCTGTTAATGACAGAACCCAGGGCACAAGCACAGAACTATGGCAGAGCCTTGTAAGTGGACTTCCATGAGAACCTGAGCAGGCATGGCCTAGGCTGGCCTGGATCTGAAGCCAGCCCGAGGAGGGAAGACCCAGCAGGGACGCTGTTGCTGAGCCTGCCCGCGCTCCTGCACAGCAGCCCCCTCCCACGGTATAGGGTACGCTTCTTTTCCTATTCTTACTTGGCCCAAACAGAAAACATGTTTCTTCCTATATTTAATAAATGTAAATCCTCTCTACTACTTGCACTTGTTTTGACCATTTCTTTGTTCAAGAAAAACCTTAGAAACTACCTCTAGGAAATACCAGCACCCAAAACCCAGCAACAGCGATTCCCTTCTGCCTGTCTAATCATCTATTCCTTACGTTTGAAACAGTAGCTATGATGCTAATTCCTCATTTTTCAACAGGACCTTTACAAACACTGATTAATAGTGCTGGAGATGGTTCTTAAATATAACACAAGAAATATGATAAACTGAGTGTGGTGGTGATACACAACTATAATCCCAGCACTCAGGAGGCTGAGCAGGAGTATTGCCATGAATTTTGGTCAGTCTAGGTTACACAGCAAGGTCCTGTCTAAAAACAAACAAACAAAACCAAAAAAACAAAACAAAACAAAAACAGTGCTAAAAGGATCCTCTTGGGTGTGACTTGGTAGACGATGACCTTCCTGTAGCTTTATCCACCCCGACACAATCTCTGTTACAGACCTGACTTGAGTATTTACTAGCACAGAGAAATGTCAGTATTCAGTTTTGAAACACTCCAAGAGCCAGGAACCTTATTGTAATTGACAGGCCTGAGACCTAACTAAAGGGAAAGCCTTCAGGGCTTAAGGGCAGACCTAACCTTCCCCAGTGCTTGCAATCCCAGTGTCTTACTTGCTTACAGCTCCAAGAAGGAAAGACCTAATTTGGTTCGGTTTGTAGAAGTTTCAGTTCATGTCAGGTGGCACAAGGCTACAGGCCGAGACCTGCTCAGGGCTTGGCTGGGCCACCAGATGAAGATAAGAGGGAGAGAGAGACTCAGGCTGCGCCCCCCCCCCCAAATCACACTTAGCTATGGTAAACACATCTGAGCACCAATCCACTGAGGGGCAGTGATTCGGTCAGCTCCCAAGAGTCCTCCTACGAGTGCATGAGGCTCTGCAGAAACTAGATAGAAATCCTAAAACCCCACATTTGGAAGGCTGACACATGGTGTTCCCAAGATCGAATCCAGCCCAGGCTACATAGCCAGATCCTATCTCAAAGTAAAACTTAGCAAAAAAGTAGGGACCCTCTCTGAAAAATCACTGAAACAAGATGCATTTTATTTTCTGATAAAGTAAATGTATCTGTTATGGTTTATGTCTAGTTGTTCCCACAAAGCCTCATGCAATCGTGGGGCGGGGACTTCTGTAGATTGAGACTTGACTCTTGAGTTACTGGGATTATGTGTTTTAGTACTGATGAGATTATCAGTCCGAGTGCTCCTGGGGATTATAGGTGTGGCTTGAGGCCGATAAGGTAAGGCAGAGAGCCTGATGTAATTTAAAGGGAGACAGAGACAGACCAGTGCTGTTGCTCTCTGCTCCCCTGGTTGTTCCCTTGCCTGCTGCCATTGCTGCTGTTCCACCACCATGAACTGCTGCTCTCTGCCATGTGCTACTCAACCTTAGATCCAGCCGAGTATGGACTGAAACCTCCAGTAACTGTGAGCTAAATAAATCTTTCCTTCCTTCATTTTGGGTGTCTGGTATTTGTCCCAGCAAGGAGAGAGGAGTACCTAAGAGTATCTAATAAAATAAATATATCTCTGTAGCCAACAGATCGAGATTACAACAGGGTGCACCCTTGAATTTTGAGCCCCTTCTCCACCTGCCTGTGCGGGCCAGTGACACCTGTGTTGCGGCCCCATTTGTCCAGGTGCCTCCAGGGCCTTGGAGCTGCCTTTTCTCCCAACTCCTACATTCCTCCAACTGCACACTCTGGGCCACCGTGGCGGCTCCAGCAGCTGCCAGGATTCCTGGCTCTGTTGAAGTTGTGGGCTGCAAGCCTGGGACGGCTGGGACCGGCCACCTCGGGGCTTCTGTGGGTGCCCTTATAAAGGAGATGCAGGAAGCCACACTAGGTCATCAGCACTCAGGAAGTGAGCTAAGTGCAGCTGTTCCAAGCAATTTAGTGATGGATTGCAGGGAAAAAAGGTACTGCCCCAGTACTGACAACCCTGGTGGCCTTGGGGGACAGCAGGACTGCTCTCCTGGAAGCACCCTTCAGGGCTCACTGGAAGCAACAAGCCACAGGGTCCAGCCCAATCTCTTTTTCCTTCAACAACCCCACGGAGCGTTCCTATGGGTGCCTGTCTTCCCCAGCTCCCTTGCCAGTTGGGGCCCCTCCTGGCCTAATGCCACTGTCTTCTTTGCAGTGACAGCACCACGGGTAGCCCAGAGCCAGGGGCCACACTTCCCAGCTTTGCAGCTAGGCGCAGTTTGGGGCTCCCATGTTGAGGACCACTGCTGTGGTGCTGTGTGAAACTTTTCCCAAGTGCCCTAAAGATGAGCTCCCTTGTCTCCTAGCTGGAGGGCAGAAGGCCTGGGGCTCCAGCTGCCATCTCAATGTACCCCACCTCGGGTGTGGAAGACTCCAGCAGCAGCAGCAGCAGCAGAAGTCCAGCCAGGGTCTCTGCCATCGTTGGGCTACACCTCACGCAGGACTGTCCTATCTGCTCATCAGGGCAGCAGGCTTGTTTAAAGTACTACTGAGACTTGAGGGTCAAACTCCATGTCATGGCCTCTGCATGGCTGGGTTTCTAAGCTCTTTCTCACCTAGCTCTGCCCCCGCTGGCTTGCTGATCCTATGGAGCTAGGGCCCTGCTCCTGGACCTGCCTTGCTGCAGGGCCACAGGGAAAAGCCGCTGTCAGGGTCACTGCCCTGCATGTTTCAGAAACCCAGCACAGGTCTGAAACTAGGGCTGGCTTGGTGGCACAGTACTTGCCTAGTATCCACAATACTGGGGAAAAGTTTAATATAAAGCCTAAGGGGGAGGGGGCATAGAGGATACTAAAGTATGCATTCACCTCAGGACATCCAGAGAGCAGATCCAGGCTGTCTGTGCAGCCCCTTGGGTGCGGAGTCCCCGCCCTCCACGCTATTGCTATTCTCCCAGAGACCACAGGATACCAACTTGCTAAAAGGAGAACCCTGGCTTCCTAAAGTCAGAACCACACTGGAATAACAGCCATTAAACTATTTTATGTAAAGCTTGAAAATCACTCACTGGCTTTCTACTAAGGGACCCCAAATAGCTGCTGTTTTCTGTATGTTCTGGAAAGTATTAATGCTCTCAGTCTTCCCTGTCCTGGAAAAGTAAGAATTGTCAACATTTAAGACATGCTTGTGAAAAATATATAGGCTTGTGAATGTTTTCTCTACTGTTACAAGCTCCTTTATAAAAGTACTACAGTTAATGGAACAAATACTCTTTTTTTTGTCTTTTTGAGACAGGGTCTCGCTATGCAGTTCAGGCTGGCCTTGAGCTCACTTTTGTAGCCCAGGCTGGTCTCAAACTCGCATCGATCCTCCTGCCTCAGCCTCCCGAGTGCTGGGATTACAGGCGTGCGCCACCACGCCCAGCACGGAACAAATACTTTAAAAAAATTTTTTTTTCACTCAAACAGAAGACTTGATTATGGAGAGGGAAGGTCTTTTTTGATCACTCAGTTCCAAGTACTGACTTGGCTCTGGGGAATGGACAGCACCCAAAACTGGCCAGTACTGGGCTCCTGCCAGAGAGGCACTGGCAGGTGCTGTCACCACTGGCCAGTTGAGAGCAGGAGATGAAGGATGCATGCTATCACCTCAACCATGGCCTCTGCTGTAGGGCGTCAGAGTCCACCAGGACTAGGTCAGTGACCACCTACTTTCATCACATTGCAGAAAGAGACATAATATGCATTGAACACCATCCAACAGACCAATTCTGGGTAGCTTTTTTTTTTTTTTTTCTCCTTGCAGGACCTAGAAAACATTATTCAGGGATTGAACTCAGGACCCTACACTTATCAGACAAGCACTTATTCCACTAAGCTACCTCCCCGGCCCAATTTTGGGTAACTTACCACCTCAGAACCACCAAACAGAAACACCTTAAAAGATGTGGTTAGGCAGAAGAACAAGCATATGCATGGCAACTGGGTTATAATTCAGATGTAACACAAGAAGAAAACTAAAATTGCTGTATTTATTGCTGTATCTCTGCTTTCCCAGTCTACTTGTATTGTCAGTAGCTATAAGCATCACCTTCTTTAAAACTCTGGAACATCTCCTTTATTTTTTTTTTTAAATGCCATCAGAACGGTGGACATATAGAGCAACAGCAGCAGTTACAAAATGTTGTCTGAGTGACTCTGAGAGCTCAAAACAAGGATCTGTGTGAAGGCTGAATAGAAAGATGTTCAGTTAATAGTGCACACCAGGTAACTTCAACAAACACCTTCAACGGGATTTGCCGTAAACCTTAACAGAGATGTGAATCACAGAGGCCAAAGCACAGCATCTTGGCTTTTACAGTTTAGTGGTCTGTGCTTCTGTGAACAATTTACAGAGCAAAGAAATGTTGCACATGAGCAGTAGGCCTAAAGTATTTCATTTTCATACAAAGGAACAGCAGGGGACAGGGGTCCTCGTGGACACCCTGGAACCTCCTTTCCCAAGGACACATACCCAAATGGCAGTGGATGAGGGGTGGCAGGCAACCCTCATAACTCTTTTTGGTCGTTTAAAGTACAAGCACTTTCTGATCATTCCTTCCCTGCGGGGGACCCCACCCTCCTTGGCAGGATACAAGCCCACATCTTGCCTAGTTTCCCCCTTAAAATTATTTACACGATGTCTACAGATACAGTACAAACTAGTATGAAATTAATGATAGTTTGCATTTCCAGACAGCTTCCGTGGTTAAATAAATACACCACTCTGGTTCTGAAGAACTGTTCAAAGTTAAGGTGACTCAGACACATTTGCATCCGAGGTGGCAGACACAGGCCGCTCACTGGCTGGGGCAGAGTTCCCAGCTCTGTCCTCCACAGTGCTGGTGGCCTTGGGAGCAGGGGAAGTCCCATCCACGGGGAGCGCTGCAGCCTCATCCACCTTTGCAGTAGTCGTGACCGGGTCAGAAGGTTGGCTGCTGGCAGGTGGGAGTGAGGACAGCAACTCTCCTGAGCTGGCTGCCGAAGGGCCCTCTGGAACCAAGGGGAATGACGAGAGGAACTCAGCTGGCACGGGGAGAGGTGCGATGCCGGGTAAGCTTCGAGGAGGCAAGGTCTGAAGAGGTGGCAAACCTAGGACAGAAACAACAGCTCATACATCCTCCCTGCTCTAACAGAGCAGTCACTGTGCAACATAGCTAGAGGAGTATCTCCACCTCATAAGGACACTGAAGCTAAGGACAGGACATACTTCATAACCTTTGCTCATCTCTGGCCAGGACATGACAGTTAAATATTTATCCCTGGTGATAGTGGCTGGCTACGGCCAAGGTCCTGGAGCATTAATGGGGCCTGGCACTGAGGAAGAGGCTCAGGGAAGGACAGAACCACCCAGATGAGATGGACAGTAGGCACCTGGCAGGTGCTGCATGGCCAAGAGACTCCCACTTCCCCAGACAAGCTTGGCAGGGACCAGAGGGCTGCAAGAGGGCATGGCAGCAGTCTGGCCTTGTGTGCCCTGGGTGGGGAGGCCCAGGATTCATCGCTCTATCTGTGACTACTACACACATGTATACCATACTGCATTATATACACACATATACTGCATGCACAGGGGCTTCCACTGACCACTCATGCCACAGAAAGGGTGGTACTGCGCCAACAAAGGCAATCGCCACCTGGGAAAACCCTGCTGTGCTTAGAGCCTTCTGAATTTGGAGAATGGGCAGAAGAAGAGCTGAGCACAAAAGCCAAGGCAGACAGAGCTAGTGGTAGGTGGCAGGGGGTCTGAGAAGCTGCTGTCTGGGCAGCAGCACAACAGTGATGATGAGCACGGGTGCGGGAGGGCCTCCCGGTGGCATCACTCCTGTGCCACCACAGAGTGGCCAGGAGCTCAAATAGCAGGTTTGGGAGAAGCTGTTGCTCCTCACCCCTGCACAGCCTAGGGGCACGCTCTGCACATCTGCTTTCCCTTCCACGCAGCTGGGGTCTCTTGTGCTGTTCTATTTTTGGAAACACTTACAATGGGGAAAATTTACCACCTAACAAGTCTAGCCAGCTGAGCAAGGCTGACCATTTCACAGCCCCCATTTTTAGTCTAGTGCCCAGCCAGGATGAGCACCACAGGCAGCACCATGCCCTGCTGCCAGCTCCCCAGAACTCCAAGAGAACTGTGCCCTGCTTCACTGTGGCAGCGCTCGCCACTGCTGTCTGTTTAACAACTGGCTTGCGCTACGGGGGAGCAGGAAGAAGAGATGACCGAGTGAGGCAGAGGAGAATCACAAAGATATTCTATCTTCCTCTTCTTAGTTTTGACCTTTTTAAATAAAAAGAAGATTAACATGTTCCTGACATGTCTGAAATGTGCTACACTGACTTGCCCTTTCCTGATAAAAACTGAACTACAGGATCAGCTTTCCTGACTGCAGCGCATTCTTTTTTTTTTTAAAAAAAACTTTTGTTCGTTTATTTATTTATTTTTATGGCTGGCTCAGCCTGCCCTGAGGGCAGGGCTGGCGCAGCATGTGGTGCCAGGGATCGAACCACAGTCCCTGCAGCCACCTAAGCTTTCCTAAGCAGGCGCTTTAGACCACTGAGCCATCCTGCTGGGCCCCTGCAGCACATTCTTCAGAAGGGAAGACGGGCACCATACCTGTGCTCCCGAGCTCTGGTAGGCCAAGGCCTGGCATGAGGTGTGGTGTGGGGAGATTGAGGTTGGGGAGGTTGGGGAGACTGGAGAGGTCAGGCAGTCCTGCAGGCAAAGGCACCAGACCTGGGCCAGGAGAGAAAAGAACAAAAGGGCAATCACATCACCTGGGGAAGAAAGTAAGTCCTGTGCACCGAAACACATGCTGAAAAAGTCAAAGAGCATTACCATCACTAAGCCTCACTTAACTGAGATGTTTCTATATGTAAGTGATTAGATGGCCAAACAGATCAAGATCAAGAGGGTAACAAACACTCTTAAAATTCTGGAACAACGATGGCTGATTTATTTCAGTGATTACAGCAGTTAAGTTGAATTCAATTATTCTTTTTTTTTTTTTTTAGAATATTATTTTTTTTTCTTGTTTCAGAACTTTTTGTTTATTTATTTATTTTTATGGCCGGCTCAGCCTGCCGTGAGGGCAGGGCTGGCACAGCATGTGGTGCCAGGGATTGAACCGCGGTCCCTGCAGCTGCCTAAGCTTTCCTAAGCAGGCGCTTTAGAACACTGAGCCATCCTGCCGGGCCCCTCAGTTACTCTTTGATGGTTGAGGTTTGTAGCCTAATTTTCCTTTTTATTCTAAAATAACCTCAGACTTAACAGCTGCAAAAGTGGTGACAAGAACCCTCACACTCCCTAGAGCAACGTGGCACTGTGCTCTGCCCACATGTGTGCATGTGTGGCTCCTGGCTCCATATCCCGAGTGATGACATCTTTAGCCATACAGTTAGAAGCCCTAAACATGAAAATATGCTTGACCACTGAAATACTGGATTGCTGTCAAGTATACAAATGGACTTTTCACTGGGAAAAATTAAGAGAAATACACAAAAGTTTAGCTGGGCATGCAGGCACACCCCTGTAATCCCAGCACTTGGGAGGCTGTGGTAGGAGGATCGCCACAAGTTTGAGACCAGCCTGGGCTACACAGTGAATTTGGAGCAGCCTGAACTATACAGCAAAACCATGTCTCAAAAATCAAAATCAAAACAAAACAAAACAAAAAAAAGTAAATGCTTGGGCTTATTATTAGGGCCTGTGCCTGGATGTCCCTCCAAAACCTCATGAGGTCACAGGGTTTTTTCAGAGGTTGCTGAATCTATAGTGTATGCTGATTAGTTTGCTGCCTGGACTGCCACCACCCTGACTCCAGCAGCCTGGAAAGAAGAATACCAGAGGGATGAGAGATGCTGCTAAGGTTCCCCAGTTGATTCTGCTGCCTGCTGCCTGCCATAAACTGCCCCACCACCATACCACCCTCCCCGGAAGCCAGCAGATGATGGACTGAAACGTCTACCAACTGAGCTAAATGAACCTCTACTTTCTTTTTTTTTTTTTTTTGTGGGACCGGGGTTCAAACTCACAACCTTGCACTTGCCCAGCAGGCACTTGTGCCTCGGAGCCATCTCCCCAGCTCTGAACCTCTACTTTCTTAACTTGGGGCACATTTTGACTCAGCAATGAAAAAAGTACATAAGACGCTACTACTGAAGACCCAAAAACAGAACCCTCTCTGTTAGGATAGTCAGTGAACAGCAATGAAGAAGTCCCATGGGCTGGCGAGATAGCCCAGCAGCTTAAGCGCCTGTCTAGCAACCACAAAGTTCCAACTGAGTAGGGACACACTGGAAAAGGGTCTGCATGCTCCTCTTCCTGGCTAGGCAGCCTATGGGAGTGGGGCTCAGGGCTATGCCCCACTGAAGCTGGCATAGGAACTGTAGGCTGCAGCTAACTAGCTGCTAGTAAACGTCTGTTTCCTGGATGATTATGACTTAAACTGTTGCTACTCAGGTGCCAGAGGTGATTCTAGATGTAAACACTATCATGACACACATCCGTGTGCTCCGCCACTTACTTGGTAATGTGGTAGCTGGGTTCACTGGTGACACAGATGCAAGGGACTGGCTTACTTGAGGTGGTAACAACGGCACTGTTGGTACACCTAAAATAAAAGCAAGGTGGAGATGTAAGTTTCTTTGGATCTCCTATGAGCAATTGCTTACATTTTCTCTTAATATTCAAGAGGTCATTCACTGGCAGCAGAAACACCAGGAACCTCAGTTGTGGTTAAGGGGATATCAGTGTAACTACAACGTCATGAAGGAAGATTAAAAATGTCACATGGAAGCCAGAGATGTCAGCTCTGTCTTATCAGAAGAGCTATTATAACATGGCATCTGCATCTACAACACTCTTACTTTAAAATGAGAATTATTCACTATGGGATAGCCTGCTGCCTCAGAGTACCCCAGCCTACCTTTTCTAAGTCTGTTCAGGAAAAAGGTAGAAAGCCAGTGGATGGGATACGATAAAAACAATTTATATCTAAAAAAGGACTCATGCACTATCTGAATGAAATAAACTCTCTAAGATCCCTTCCAAGCGTCTCCGATTAACAATGACATTAATATTTGATTCCATCTAGGAGATGTTTTAAAACTAGATTATAGTAATGATGGAGCACTATTAAATTTACTAGAAGTCACTCAAAATTACAAAGCTATACACACCTATCCAGTGAGTTAATTTCAGGATATACAAAACATAGTCTACTTGAATACAATTGGGTAAGAAATGAAGAAAGGGCTGGATGGTTATGTCCCATTCTGAACAACCCCTGGGTCACAGGGCTTCCTTATACTATTTCACCATTGCTGTTGAATTCTATCTAGAAAATTGTATTTCTGGGGGAAAAGGTAAGACACTGAAAAGAACTGGGACTTAAAGTCAGAGAACTGACTTTAAAATAGCATCCAGTTCGTCTTATTGCGGCTCATCTTATATGTGCTTTTTGGTGGGATATTTGAAATCCATTGCAGAATAAATGTTTTATAAACAAATTCTGAGCACAAATAATTAAAAGAGCTCAAACTGCTAGGTGTGGTGGTACACGCCTATGCCTATAATTACAGCACTTGGGAGGCTGAGGCAGGAGGATCAGTAGTTAAAGGCCAACCTGAACTGAAATACATTGTGAGACCTTGTAGAAAGAAAAAAGAAAGAAAGAAAGAGAGAAAGAAATCGTCTATAAGCTAGACTAAACTATGTCAGTATTTGATTCATTTATTAAGCACTTATTACCTAATACGCTCTTGGTATTATGAAGAATGAAAACCAGGAAACATGATTAGAAAAAGAAAAATTCACCAACATACTATGTTAAGAACTGTATCAAGACTTAATAGTTCCACACCCAGGTATATAATGAAAACCTATCAGTGTAAAAGCTTAGACACAAATGTTCATGGTAGCATTAATTCTTACTATGTATTTCAGGCTGGCCTCAAATTCACACTGATCCTACTGCTTCAGCCTTTCAAGTGCTGGGATTACAGGTGTGCACCACCACGCCCGGCAGTAGCATTAATTCTTAAAAACCAAAAACACCTTAAATATCACTCACCTGAAGAATACACAAAGAAAACATGGTACAGCCATACATGAAACAATTTAGCAATTAAAATGAAGTACTAATATATGCTACAAAATCAGTGAGCCCTGACAACATGCTGAGTGAAGAACACCAGGTCAAAAGACTACACACCATGTGAATTGCACAGAATGGGCAAATCCACAGACAGCTAATTAGCTGCCTGGTCCCAGAACAATGGGCAAAGTAAGTAGTGACTGAAGTTAGGTGGTTTCTTTGGGCACAATGAAATCTTCTCAAGTTCACTGTGGTACTGATTGTATAATTCTGGAAATAAACTAAAATCCACCGAACTGCACACTTTAAATGGATGAATTATATGATACGAATTCTATCTCCATAAAACTATTTTAAAAAGAATGAAAATAGCCCCAGATGTGGTGGTGCATGTCTATGTAACTGCAGCATTTAGCAGGCTGAGGTGAGAGAGTTGCTGTAAGTTAGAGACCAGTCACACAGTGACTTCAAGGCCAGCCTGAACTGTACAGTGAATTCCTCTCTCAAAAAGCAAAAATTAAAAAGAATAAAAACAAAAAGGACTATATCAGAAAGAACAAAAAATAAAGGTGAAAACTAGGAATATGTCCGATAAGACTGAACCTCTAAGAAAGGAACAGTATCCTGCTTACTTCTGCAACCCCTGTGCCCACTACGAAGGAAACCCACAAAGAGAGCTGTTATAGAACTGAGAGGCAGAAGCCTAATTCTGTAAACTGCATGGTCTGAGAGAAGCCCAGGTCTGTGTTATGCAGAGGACAGGTTTAAATGCTGACCCTGTGTGGATGGTGATTTAGTACTTGGTTTCACAGGCTGGCCACATCCATCCATGAGGAGCATATCGACAGCTCTGAAGGCACACAGATATTACTATGTAAAATTCTCTGCAAGAATGTCATGAAAGACAAAGTAGCTTGAAAACAAGATATTCCTCCATACCTGTATTGAGAACATTACTGACAGCTGGTGGAGTTGGGCTGATAGAAAGTCCAGATAGACCCTGCTCAATTCCTGTGGTTCCCGGTGGTGACAACGATGGGGGATTGACTGAAGACAGCTGGACCTTCAAATGGGGGAACAGAAAGTTACACAAACCATGGCCTCCAGAAGCCACTTGCTAAC
Source organism: Myocastor coypus (assembly GCA_004027025.1). Lineage (NCBI taxonomy): Eukaryota > Metazoa > Chordata > Mammalia > Rodentia > Myocastoridae > Myocastor > Myocastor coypus. The sequence continues at coordinate 24,288 of PVJA010014582.1, read as the reverse complement.
ACTGGTGCACAGTGGGTGCTATGCACTGGAAACCCAGCACTTTCCTGCACTGGTTTACAGCTTCCGGCCTGTTATATAAGTGGCCTACCTACTGCTGCAGCAGAGATGCTACTCTCTCCTCCCTACTCACCCCAAATCATTTTATTTTACCCTTAAACATCACTGCTTCCCTCTCTAAATTCTGAATTAATTGCTCAAAACAAAACCACCTTTCATTTTCATAGAAGAAATCAATTGGAAATTGTAAGACTTTTTAAAAAAAATGTATTTAGTACAGGGACTACACAGTCTCACTATGTAGACTGGATTTGCAGTGATTCTCTTATTTTCAGCCACTTCAGTGCTCGGATTCCAGGCATGCATGTGCCACCATGCTGAGTCTCAAATCAACAGCTCAGTGCACTCCAGGGGTGGAGCTGACCCTGCAGGCTGGGGAGCAAACTCTCACTGCTGTGCTCTGCCTAAGCAGGCGCTCCCATCCACTGAGCTATCTGGTTAGCCCTCACATTTCTTAATGATTCTGAGGATTTCTGCTGGGCATGGTGGTGCATGCCTGCCTATAATCCCAGCACTTGAGAGGCAGAGGCAGGAGAATCACCTGAGTTCAGGGTCACCCTGGGCTACACAGTAAGCTCAAGGCCAGCCTGAACAACACAACAAGTTCCTATCTCACAAGAGAAGAGAGAAGAGAGAAAAGAAAAGAGGGGAGGGGTGGGGAGGGGAGGGGTGGGGAGGAGAAGGGAGGGGAGGGAAGGGAAGCAAAGGGAAGCGAGGCAAAGCAAAGCTTCTGAGGATTTCTAAGCTCTTGCATTTATGAGATCTTTCTTCATCAATGAGTAACTGCTCAAGGGAGTAGAATCTGTGGACTCTATGGATGGAGCTATCACTTCTGATCACTCAATTACTGCCAGTTCCAGCAGTTCTGGGTTGTGCCTTTCCCCAGCTGTGTTCTACCTCCAGTCTTTTCACTCACCCCTCAAAGGTGTGTTGGGGCAGGGCAGACCGGGTAGGGGCAGAATTTTAACAGTGGCAACAGTGGCTCTGGAGCTAAACCCACCACGAGGACACAAAAAGCTGTGAGGAGTGGTGAGGCTGAATGAACTGTGTAAATGAAATGACAGTGGCAACAGGCCTACCACTACATCTTCTCTTTGGGTTTGAAAATTTTTTTTTTTGTTTATTTCAGAACTTTTGTTTGTTTATTTTTATGGCCGGCTCAGCCTGCCCTGAGGGCAGGGCTGGCACAGCATGTGGTGCCGGGGATCGGAACCGAGGTCCCTGAAGCTGCCTGCAGGCACTTTAGACCACTGAGCCATCCTGCCAGGCCCCTCTCTTTGGGTTTTTAGCAAAATTTCATTTAAGGTTTTTAAGAGTAACTGTTCTGGGATGCTGTCAGAGGAATGTGTGAATGGCCCAGGGTCCACACAAACACTGAGCTCTCCTGACTTTGCCATTAAGCTTCCTGGAGCAGTATGCACTGCCTCCCTTCCCTATGCTCTCTATACACTGGGCCACCTGTCATTTGGTGCTGGCTCCTTGTCAAGTCTCTGGAATGACTCCCAAGAGGACATCTTTCTACTCCTGTCACCTGACTTTCCTGTACCATCTGACCCTTTTCTTTAGGTGTTGTGACCTTTTCCTTAACTGCTTCCCTGAGTCTCCTTTCACTGCCCACCCAGGTTTTCCCTAACCTAAATTTGATCCTCAAACCAGCATAGGCCTAAGGCCTTCACAATTTTTATCAACATTCACTAGGTTAAATTAGCCTTTGTGTCCGGGATTTCCAAGTCTGTGTCTCTTCCCCTATGTTCTTACCTAAAATCCATCTCCATATCTAAACTCCATGGGACATCTTCCAGAAAACTCAAATTTAGCATGACTCAGCCTAACTGCCCCATCTTAGTGCTACCACTGTCTGCATCAATATCTTTGACTTGTTCATGTGGAAACCACCAGGTAGTAATCGTACCTCTGTAAAACCATCTTTAAGAGGAGTGATAGGTGTACCAGTCATTTGTCCTGGAAGAGAAATTTTCTTTCCTTCTTCAAATGGACGTGTAGGTATTCGATGCAAATAGCCATATCCAATGCCACATCCTAGGCTATAAAAACATTTTATTAAAGGTATTATTAACAATCAGAGCTTGTGTTTCTTTTGAGGTTTTGAAATAAACACATATACATCCATTCTTTTTTTTGTGAGACTAGGGTTTGAACTCACAACCTTGCACTTGCCCAGCAGGCACTTGTGCCTCGGAGCTATCTCCCCAGCCCCAAAAGCTGATTTTTTTTTTTTTTTTTTTTTTGGTGGGACCAGGGTTCGAACTCACGACCTTACACTTGCCCAGCAGGCACTTGTGCCTCGGAGCTATCTCCCCAGCCCTACATCCATTCTTTTAAATACTGCAATCCTGCCTGGCAAGCACAAAGTCCTTAGTTTGATCCCCAGTACAAAAATAAATAAAGACTGAGAACAAGCCTATCATCAAAAACAATGGGAGACACTGGATGACATCTTCAAATGCTCAAAGAAAATAACTGCCAATCTAAATACTGCCACCTTATTAGAGGTCTCCACTGTCTGCCTTTTTTAATACAGTGTGTTTCCATCTACCATGGGTATCACCCTATACTCTTTCATTTCTCCATAAGCATTTCTCACTGCCTAATACACTGGATATTTGTTTACTATCTATTTCCTTCAATAAAATGCTAAGGCCAGGGCCCGGCGGGATGGCTCAGTGGTCTAAAGCGCCTGCTTGGGGAAGCTTGGGTGGCTTCAGGGTCCGCGGTTCGATCCCGGGCACCACATGCTGTGCCAGCCCTGCCCTCGGGGCGGGCTGAGCCGGCCATGGAAATAAGTGAATAAACAAACAAAGGTTCTGAAACAGGAATAAAAATAATAAATAAAATAAAAAAAAAATGCTAAGGCCAGTAGGGACAGAGAGACCTTGTTTATTTATTGCCTTAACAATTCCGGGCATCTGATTGACATGTAAGTCATTTGTGGAATGGATGGTACACTGAGAAGTTCTAAGTCCTTTTTCATGATGACACTACATCCCATAGTTAGAGTTCAGAATGCAACACAGAGTAGTCACACACATTTAATCTAGAGTTCTTCTAACTCATCCTTCTACTGTTTCAGAAGCATTTTTCTTAGAAGATGCAATCACACTGCTTCCTCAGTCCTTTTTCCTTCTTCCCTTTGGGGAATTATTTCTCTGTCACTGTATGCAGAAGTGGTGGGACTGTTGATTAAGGGGACTGCCCAGCTCAAGGGAGCAGCTCAAGACCAAAGCTAGCCAATCAGCTTTTCTAACCCAGGGCTGCAAATCTTAAAAATGAATGGAAAACCACAAAAATGGCTTCATTCCTTCTGAAAATGCTGACAGAACTGTCAACTAGCACTTTTCATCTAAATTCCTAGAGGTATTCTAGTTCCTGCTCTTTCCACATCTGGTTCTTTAGCTATCTCTTTAATTATATGAGTTACATATCAGTAAGTTTTTGTCGACTTAAAATAGTGACAATTGGTTTCTACTGTTTGTAACCAAAGAGTGTCTACTGATGTACTCCAAATATAATACATCCTCAAAGGACGTCTAATACCTGACCACGGTACTTGAAGCACTTCATGATTAGGTTTCAACCTAAGTATGGAAACACAACTATAATTCTGGCTACTCCAAAGGCTGACGCAGGAAGATCCTCAGGGTCGATGGACAACTTAGTGAGACCCCAAATTTAATACGAAGTGCTGGGGGTGTGGCTCAGTGGTAGAAAGTGCTTAGGTTCTGTATCCAGTACACTTGCCCCTATGACTGATTTCAATATGCTAGGTCAACATTTCTTTTTAAAAATTTTTTATTATTTTTTTAAATGGCTGGCTCAGCCTGCCCTGAGGGTGGGGTTGGCACACCATGTCATGCCGGGGATGGAACCCGGTTGCCTAGTTGCCTAAGTTTGCCTAAGTAGGCACTTTAGGCCACTGAGCCATCTCGCTGGCCCAACATTTGTTCTTTTAAAGAATATTACAATAAATATTTCACAATAAAAGCAATCAATGTTCAGACCTGACTAAGTTTAAGTACTCCTAACAGTCCAAAATAATCAGCATACCTGCCTTCTCCACCCCATGCAGAATTTGGTGTAATAATCACTTCACGACAGTTATCGGTGTCTGTGTTGTACACATAAAGCTTGAGTGGCTTTGCTTCATGGGTTTCGATAAGGCTGAACAAATCTTCAGACTGCGGAAGCATCATAGGAGAAGTGCCTTTAAGGTGAGGTACTCCTGAATAATGGGTCACAAACCTGGCCACTTTCATTATCAACAGGGCACATTTATGGTTCTGGGCCCTTGGATTCTTCCCCAAACTAATGTTGCACACTAGGTTTAACACATAATACAAGCAAGGCTACTAGATGCATGGCCCTTAGCTCTGTTCTATGAGATCTAGGTGACATTCTTATTCCCAAGCAGGTGCTTTAGACCACTGAGCCCTCCCGTCGGGCCCAGGTGACATTCTTATTGACACTCTCCCACCGCCAAGTTTTGTTTTATTTTGTTATTAAAACCCATACACCTTATCTGTCTCTCAGGTTCGATTTAATAATGTACAGTTCTACTAGTTAAGAGAGGAGGAGGAAAAGGACCTAGCATTTGAGGTAACTTTGGTCACCTGAAGAAGCAAAAGGACCAAAAACAAATAAATAAAAGTCAATGACCAAAATAAAGGTTTTAGTCCTCATATGTCTAATAAACTTCCAAATATCATACACAAAATCTGTACAACTGCCACACAGTACGCTTTTTTCCTCACAGCCATTCCCAATGAAACATGCCTTACAAGTTCCATTTAACACAAAATCTAAGCTAGGCTGATGAGCAAAAACCAAGCTTTTAACTCTTAATGCAAAGTATGCAAATATCCTCATGAATTCAAACATCAAAGAGAAAGCCAAGCATGGTGGTGCATACCCGTAATTCCAGTACTCAGGAGGTTGAAGCAAGGGATTACTAAAACATGAGGGCAGACTGGGCTACACAGTGAGCTCAGGGCCAGCCTCAACTAGCTGAGATAGGAAGACCCTGTCTCAAGCAAGCAAGCAAGCAAGCAAGCAAGCAAGCAAGCAAGCAAGCAAGCAAGCAAACCAAGCAACCCATCAATGAGAGAATACTGAGTAATTATTAATGAACACTGATTACCTCATTCATGACTGTATCTGCTCCAATGATATAATCACTGTGAGGTCTAAGACCTGCCAGTGCTGCAGGAGAATTTGATTCTACTTCCTAGGACATCAAAACATGCCCCAAATTAATAAACACATATACACTTGGATATGGTTATCTCTATACCCATGTATCCTTCCAAGTTTTATAGTCACAGTTATTAATTACAGTAATTAAAAAGCCATAAATTTCTGTTGTAAGAGATGTCAGATGTAAGAAACTGCGAACATACACTTAAAACTTTCAAGCACAAAAACCATATAATATATAAAATATTTCTGTAACTATTTGGCTTAATTTTTTTTGATGAGCAAAACATCAGAAAAAAAAATTCTTAGACTTTTATATTTGCTTATTTTTTAAAAAGTTAATCCAAATTTAAAAAGCAATGAATGCTTATTTTTAGAAACTAAACAATAATTTCCAACCTAATAACAATATTACAATGTTCCCCACCCAGAGATGACCACCATTACAAACTCTTCCCACACCGCTTCTTAGTATGCAAGAAACCATATCTGGTCAGTACCTACCAACACATGCCAAACATTTTCATTTGCCCCGTCAAAGCTGCAGAAACGAATGCTCACACCCAGTAAGCCCTGGCCACCCCACATGTTGCTTGGCGTGACTGATGTCTCTCGTAACTCCAGGGTTTTGCTGCTATAGATGAGCATTTTTACAGGCTTTTCAACATTTGCTTTCAGTAGATCCTTAAGAGTGTCATTGTCTTTATTCTGTGGATATATAGAAATCGTATTGCCTAATAAATAAAATCTTAATGTTAACTATATTTTTAGCCAAAGCATCCCATGCTAAAAGAGTAATATTAATCTAAGAGAGTAATATCCCTACAAGCAATATTACTAGTCAACATAAAAATTCAAAGCTGAGTGTGGTGGCATACTTCTGCCATCCTAGCACTCTGGGAAACTAAGGCAGTAGGGTTACAAGTTTGAGCCTAACCTGAGAAACATAGGGAGACCCTGTCACAAAAATAAAGGGCCAGGATTTGATTCCCAGCACCATATACATCCTCACTTTTATATTCACAGCTATATTCAAACTGACCTTTCTTCTAGTAGTTGACTATGGACTTTACAATACAATATTTAGGGTGATCAAAGGCTCAGTGACTGAACACACAATATTACACACAGAAAGTCATATTACTACCAAAGTTGGAATAACTATTACATAAAAATAAGTTCACATAGTAACTGGTGCCATAGGAATTTCTTTTGTCAAGATTATATAATTTCCTTCCCATAGGACTTTCTTATGGGTAACTGGTTCTGACAAAATTATATATCATGAAACTTAGCTCTAAGAAAACTGAGAAGTAAATGACACTTGACTAATTCATCTGTTAACAAGCTGCAAAAGCCTGACATCTTTATAAGAAGCAATCTTTCTCATTCTAATTATTTGTTCTGCTTATAAAAACTTAATACTTAGCACATAAATTCAAACTCTCCAGGGATTCTTCTCTACTAAGATAATCATTGAACTGCAGAATGCAGTATAGTATTATAGATCTGAATTTTTTTTTTAAATATATTTAGTACAAGGTCTACAGGGTCTCACTATGTAGATCAGACTCATAGTGATCGTGTTTTGCACCTCCCAAGTGCTGGGATTACAGGCACACACCACCAAAACCAGTCTCAACCTTGTGTGGTGCGCCCTGAGGGCGGAGCCGTAGACAGGCTAGGAATCAAACCCCTGCATCTCCCCTAAGCAGGCACTTTAGTCTGCTGAGATATCTGGCTGGTCCTAGATGTGAAATTTTAATGTTTATTAATATACCATTACAGTACTCCTAAACACTAGCATCAGATGCTATATATTTGTAACTCATTAATAAAAACCCATCCTAAATAATCCAAAAAGGCACACTGATAAAATGTTATGAAGTACTATGAACAAAATTACCAAAACAGTGGACTTACTAATCTTGAACCATTGATAGAAACAATAAAGTCAAAGAAAGGCTCCAATCCAGCTCTATGTCCTGGGGAATTTTCTTGTACCTGTAAAAACAAAATACCAAAAATGAAAAATGCAAAGTAAATTAAAAGTAAACATTGCTAAAGTGAAAAGCATAAACTATAGGCTAAATTTCAAAACAATGCTATTCCTTTTCAGTACTAATAGATTAATTTCACTAATAATGAAATATTGACAAAGTAATTTTCCAATTTCTCTTTCTTTTCCCAGATAATGTCCTTCTAGCTCCCTAAATTCTATCTGTTCTTTAAGTTTCTTTTTTGTATGAAATTTTTTCTCTATGGTTCTATTTCCATAACACTTTCTCCTGAGGGGGGTGGGGGGAATCCCAATCAATGGCAGAATTAATGGTCAATAGTTAATCATTATAACTGAATGACATGTTCATTTCTGAACTACAAGACTAGCAAGGTACAGTTCAGCTACACCACTAGGAACTATATCAAGACAGTTATAATCTGTTAGGGAACAGAGAGAAAGAGGCAGGGAGATGGGCACACAGCCCTCTTGTCACTGTACAAAAGCAAGCAGGTTAAGAAGACAGGAAGTTCTATGGGGAAGACATGAAACAGATGAAAACTGAACTTTATGAAATTCACACCACTACTAGTATCCAGTAATAGAAATATGCCAGTAAAACCAAAAAGTTTCTTCTCCAAAATATTTTCACCATGGCCTAAGGAATTTTTACTCCACTTGATGTAATTAAATGGTGTCAAAACTATCCTATAAAGAAAAAATCTGCATTGATATTACAGGCTAATTTTCTTTCTTTCTTTTCTTTTTTTTTTTTTTTTTGTCTTTTTGAGACAGGGTCTCGCTATGCAGTTGAGGCTGGCCTGGAGCTCACTTTTGTAGCCCAGGCTGGTCTCGAACTCGCACCGATCCTCCTGCCTCAGCCTCCCGAGGGCTGGGATTACAGGCGTGAGCCACCACACCTAGCTTTTTATTCTTTTTTGAGGCTAATTTTCTTTAACAGTCTAAGCAGTCCCAATAGTTAATGATGAAGCTACACAAATTATATATACATCCAGTCATATATGAAGCTGTAGCTATTTATACAATAATTTCACTGTTTTCAAAATGGAACACCAATCATTTCCAGAATATATTCTTAAATATCAATGCCAATCAAAACTTAAATCCTGGATTAATATTACCTTTTGTAATTGTTTACTTCAAGCCAAATTACACTATCATTGTCCTTAAGCTGGTCCAGACTTTCTTTTCTTGCCACAGTAAGTGTCCACTATAGTTTGGCTTTTACCTTACTAAAACTCTTTTATCTTGCTTTGTGTATGTTTTTCCTGTAAAGCTGAGGCAAAATTCTCATAAATTAAATGAGTTAAATATCAAACGGATCCACTATTTAGAGGTGCCAGTTCTAATAAAATAATACTGGGGCTGGGCAAATAGCTTAGTAGGATAAGTGCAAGCCTGACAAGCCTAAGGGCCTGAGTTCAATCCCCCATCCCACCAAAAAAGCAAAAACAAAAACAAACAAACAAACAAAAAAAAAACTGCTTAGTTTAATAATTGATTTTTCTTAAATGGGGTTATTTCCTGCTCTATGTATTACATATATATTGGTCCAGAAGCCAATATAATGGAGTCTTACACTGACACACTGATAGAAACTCTGAAAGATAAGTAGCAACTGCCCAGAACTACTTACTATAGGAAAAGTGAGGTCCAGTTGCAGCTAGCAAGAGCCACACTACTAGGTGTACAAGACCCGGCCATTATGTGGCTATCAGTTAGATGTGAAAGGCCTCAGGTGAAAAAGGGCAGAAATGGCACAGGTCACTAGGTGCCCCCAGAAAACATCTAATCATCTAATTAAACCTGAGTGTTTTCAAATAACAATTAACAGTACTTTATTTAGAACCTAATCAGTTTACAGGTCAACTCTAGACTTCATGGATACTGCTAAAAGTTCACTTTTTAGTTAAAAAAAGGAAAAAAAAAAAAAAAGGAGTAAGATAGGGCTTCTGTTAGGTCACCACCAACTAGAACATTAACCTTAGGTACTGACTTATCATGCACTTTCCCAGGTATGAAGTTTAAACTGTAGATCCAACAGCTAAATTTAAATTGTAAAATAAACTTAAATCATCCTTTCTCCAACTGTTTCCCCATTTCATTTGCTACCAATCTCAATTTCTTTTCTGTTTCAAACGGACCTTGAAATTAATTTCTTTCTCAAATTCATTTATGTCATTAACAAGCATATTTATGAAAAGTAGGTTATCTTAACTACCCCTAGGAAACCAGCAGAGGGAGCCCTACAAAATGCTCTCTGGCATTAGTACAGTAACAGGAAATTTCCTGTATATCTTAGCATGGAAAATAAAGTACACAACATGCCATCTATATACCAAAGTTTCTTCTGCAATCTTATCTGCTGACAAGAGCCTCTTAGGTATCCAATCCCAGTGGCATCAGATTACCACTTCAATACTTTTTGTTTCTTGTAAGATCGCTTGATGGCCAATTTATCTTCTGTATCCATTAAACATCTTAATGTCAGCATGACCTTGGCTCCATAGGCATTTAATATATATTACTGGACCAAGAAGCACAGCAATTTAAAATGGACAGGTTACGTCTGAAATTTAAAACTCTTTAATACAAATGTACGGTGAAAAAAATAACAGTTCTAAGTAGACTGATTTGGTTCCAAATCATGATTTTTGCCTACTTATTAGCTGTCTGATTATGGGAAAGTTTGCTTCTCTGGGTCCTGGTTTGATCATTTACAAGTAAGAGACAATGTTATCTACTTTATAAGAATGTTATAAAGCTTCACTGAATTAAAAGCTCATGAAAGGCCTAGCTAATCCCACAGCCTACTGAAGGAGTCCTACAAATCTTACATATTTTTAACCAACCAATACCTGGATACTGGGCTATTTTTCTGACTATGCTTTAAAATATTTTATTCTTTTGGTTTTGTTTATTGAGACAGAGGGTCACTATGTAGTTCAGGTTGGTCTTGAAATATATATATACATATATATATATATATATATATATATATATATATATATGTATATATATATATTCCAAGCTGGCCTTAAACTCGTGATGATGCTCCTGTCTCAGTCTCTCAAGTGCTGGTATTTCACAGGCATGTAGCCCAATGCTCAGCATCTCCCACTCTTTTTTCTTTTTTAAAAGAATTTTTTTATTTTACTTTTTTTTTCTTGTTTCAGAACATTTGTTTGTTTATTTATTTTTATGGCTGGCTCAGCCTGCCCTGAGGGCAGGGCTGGCGCAGCATGTGGTGCTGGGGATCAAACCGCGGTCCCTGCAGCCACCTAAGGTTTCCTAAGCAGGCGCTTTAGACCACTGAGCCATCCTGCTGGGCCGGCCCCTCTCCCACTCTTTAAAAAAAAAAAAAGGATAAAAATTGACAAACGGCACTATATTAATACAAAGAATTTCTGATCACGAAAAGGAGATGAACAATTAGATGGTAAAAGATACATATTCAACAAAGTGTCTGTATTCAGAGCAACTCCTTTTTCTAGTGCTAGGAATCAAACTCAGGACTTTGCACTTGGCAGGCAGGCACTATTCCACTGAGCTGTATGTATCCCCCAGCCCCACACAGTAAATCTTGTATTAATACAAATTAAGAATCATAGACAAGCCAGGCATGGTGGTGCACGCCTGTAATCCCAGCACTTGGGAGGCTGAGGCAGGAGGATCAATGTGAGTTTGAGACCAGCCTGGGCTACAAAACTGAGCTCAAGGCCAGCCTGAACTGCATAGTGAGACCCTGTCTCCAAAAAAATAAAAAAATAAAAAAGAATCATTAAGCTGGGCATGGTGTTCCATTCCTAAATTCCAACATTCTAGGAGGCTGAGGCAGGAAAATGGCAAGTTTTAGCCCTGCCTGGACTACTTAGTGATTCAGCAGCATCTTGCTTCAAAATAAAAAAAGGGGTAAGGATGTATGTCAGCCTCATAGCCCACAGTACGAAAATAAATAAACAAATAAATAACAATAAAACCACAATGAGATACTTTTATCTACTAGATAAAAAAAAAAAAGAATAAGAAATGTTGGAAAAAGTGCAGAGAAACTGGAACCTTTATGCATGTCTGATGAGTTGTGAACTGCAGTAGTTACTGTGGAGAATAGCTTGGATGGGATCATTAAAATAATGAGTTATCATAAGATTCAGCAATTCCACCCCTAACACAAAGAAATAAAAAAAAACAAGAGAAATAAAAATATATTCCACCCCAAAATCTGTATATAAATTTCAGAACAGCATTGTTCATAACAGTTAAAAAGTAGAAAAAACCCAAGTACCTTTTAACTAATGAAAGCATAAACAAAATGTGCTATAGCTCTATAATGGAATAAAGCACTTTATTGCTATACTGTGATAGAAATGAACCTTTAAAACATGCTAAGTAAAAGAAACCAGTCACAAAATAGCCCAAAAGTATAGTATAGGAAATGTCCAGAATACACAAATCCATTGATTGTGGGCAGATGAAAGGGAGTCAGTCTCTTTTAGTGAGCATACTTTCTGAAGTAACAAAAGGAATGAGATTAGATGGTAGTGATAACCGTACAATTCTATATATGTACTAAAAGTCCACCAGACTATACACTTTAAAAGACTGAATTTTATGATTTACAAATTATATCACAGTAAAACGATTAAAAAGAGACAATGGGAGGGCTGGCCAGATAGCTCAGCAGATTAAAGTGCCTGCTCCCTGGTGTGCTGTACCAGCCCTGCCTACAGGGCACGCAGACTCTGAGACTGGGCTCAGTGGTGCACGCCTACAATGCCAGCACTTGGGAGGCTGAAAACAGGAGGATCACTACATACATTAAAAAAAAAAAAAGACAATAGGGCCAAAATTGTAGCAGATATTGAACTTGATGATATCAAGTGACTAATAAATACAAAAATATGATTCACTGCAATGAGTATCAAGGACATATAAAACCATAATGTAGCAACACTATACACCTATCATAATATCCAAAATGAGAAAGATGTTTTGGGGGGCCATCAAGATGGTTCAGCAGTCTAAAGCACCTGCTTAGGAAAGCTTAGGCAACTGCAGGGACCAAGGTTCTATAGCTGGCACCATATGTAGCGCCAGCCCCAACCCTAGGGCAGTATGAGCTGGCCATAATACAAAACGCAAACAAAACAAAACAAAACAAAACAAACAAAAAAAGATGTTTGGGGCTGGTGGTACACATATTTAAATCTAGCTTTTTTTTTTTTTTTTTTTTTGCGGAACCAGGGATTGAACTCAGGCCCATGCGCTGCCAGGCAAGTGCTTATTCTACTGAGCTATTTTCCCAGCCTTAAACTCTGTGTGTGTGCGCGCGTGCACATGTATGTAATGGCCAGCTCAGCCTGCCCTTGGGGTGGTGCTGGCGCAGCTTGTGGTGCAGAGGATTGAATTTAAGTCTAGCTTTTAAGGAGAGGGAGGCAGGAAGATCTCAATATCATGACCAGCCTGAGGAATTTAGCAAGACTTTTAAAAAAGAAAGGAAGGGGAGGGGTACAGGCTGGAGGTTCAACTCAGTGGTGCAGCTGCCTGCCTAACAGGTCCAAGGCCCAGGGATCCGATCCCAGTACTTCAAAAAAAAAAAAAAAAAGCCCCCAGAAAAATAAATAGATAGATAGATAAATGGAAAATGAAAACATTAATACAGCTGGTGGCAATAAGGGTTTGTAAACTAACAATATCTATTAATACTGTAAATACTTTTTCACCCAACATTCTTTCTTTGTACTTTATTTTTTGTATTTACTACAGGGTCTACAGAGTTTCACTATACAGATCAGACTCATAGTGATCCTCCTGCTTTCAGCCTCCAAAGTACTAGCACCACAGGCATGCACCACCATAGCCAATCTCAGCTGCCCTCTCAGTGTGCCCTAGGGTAGGGTTGGCATGGCAAATGGGTGATTGAACCCTCACCCACTGTGTTCTGCCTAAGCAGGTGCTTTAGTCGGCTAAGCTATCTGGATGACCCTACCAACATTCTTCTTTGGTGTTTGTATTTGTGGTACCAGGGATTGAACTCAAGATCTTGCTTTTGTTAGGCAAGCACTTATTCCGCTGAGCTATCTCACCAGCCTCTCAACATTCTTTTAACTACAAACCACTATACAAACCACTATACAACAGCAGATTCAAAGATGAACAAATGTTGGCACAGTCTCTCAATGGTATTAAATACTTTAATAAAGGTCTACAATCTCACAAGCAATTATTTGAGCAAAAGAAGCCAGATAAAAATGAAACACAAAAAAAAAAGAAACACATACATATTATGCTTCCACTTACTAAAGTACAAGAACCACATTAAGTAAAGGCTTCTAGTATTTGCCCTCGCTGAGGTGGGGCTGAACGGAAGTACAGGAAAGGAGTGAGATCCTAGTTATGGAGTCAGTCTTCTGTAGCAATCTGCGATAAAGATGTTCAGTGTATATGATGTCCAATAAGGTAACTACTAGTCACATAAGACTACAAATGCTGGAACTGTGGCTGGTGGGACTAAGGAACTGAAAACCTAATTTAAATGAATTTATATTTATATTAAGACAGTCACGGGCCCGGCAGGATGGCTCAGTGGTCTAAAGTGCCTGCAGGTGGCTGCAGGGACCATGGTTCTATCCCCGGCACCACATGCTGCGCCAGCCCTGCCCTCAGGGCAGGCTGAGCCGGCCATGAAAATAAATAAACAAACAAAAGTTCTAAAACAAGAAACAATAAAATAAAAATTTAAAAAAAAAAAAAAAAGACAGTCACATGTGGCCAGAGGTCCTGGATTGTACAATATCAAGTCTACACGATAGCCTACATAATTTCCATTTCAGCAGAGAACTTCAACAAGTTCTGGTTATAATGACAATAAAGACACAGGAGAGGGCTGGGGAGACAGCTCAGAGGCACAAGTTCCTGCCTGGCAAATGCAAGGTCCTGAGTTTGATCCCTAATTCCACAAAAAAAAAAAAAAAAAAAAAAAAAAAAAAAAAAAAAAAAAAAAAAAAAAAAAAAAAAAA
>PVJA010014581.1:8332-47140 GCA_004027025.1 Myocastor coypus | reverse complement strand
TGGGGCTGGGGAGATAGCTCCGAGGCACAAGTGCCTGCTGGGCAAGTGCAAGGTTGTGAGTTCAACCCTGGTCCCCCCCAAAAAAGAAATGCAGAATTGTAGGTGACTGTAGTAGTGCACACCTGTAATCTTAGTGCTCTGAGAGCTGAGGCAGGAGAACCACAAATTCCACCCCAGCCTGGGCCACTTAGTAAGACCCTGTCTCAGTAAAAAAAGGGATGAGGATGTAGTTTAGTAAAAAGGCATTGGCCTTAGTCTCTAGTAGTATACAAAAAAAAAAATCAGAATTGAATCTTTTTCTTTTTTTAATATTCTCCCTGAACCCCATGTTTAGACGTCCATCCTGAAAAGGAGGTTCACTATAGATCCTGGAACCAACCTATCATTTCACTTACACACCCTTGAGTGAACAGATTGGTGGGTGGGCCCTCAGTATGGGAGAGCTATAGAATAAAAAGGTCACTGACATCTTATACTTGATGAAACATTCATAGTCATATGCTATTCACTGTTTTCACTTAGGGTGTTTCATTTTTTGCCTTCCTCATGCTATAGTAATGTCCAAATTTAAGAAATACATGAGGGGCTGGGGAGATAGCTCCGAGGCACAAGTGCCTGCTGGGCAAGTGCAAGGTCGTGATTTCGAACCCTGGTCCCACCAAAAACAAACAAAAAAAAAGAAATACATGAAACGCTGGGTGTGGTGGCACACGCCTGTAATCCCAGCACTCGGGAGGCTGAGGCAGGAGGATCAGTGCGAGTTCGAGACCAGCCTGGGCTACAAAAGTGAGCTCAAGGCCAGCATGAACTGCATAACAAGACCCTGCCTCAAAAAGACAAAAATAAAAAGATAAGAAAAGAAAAGAAATACACGAAAGGTTTAAATATGCAATTTAAGGGCCAGAGAGGAGATAGATAGATAGATAGATAGATAGATAGATAGATAGATAGATAGATAGATAGATAGATAGATAGATAGATAGATAGATAGATAGATAGATAGATAAAATAAGCAAGCAAGCAATTTGAGAGGCATATGGAGGTAAATGTCAGATTATGTTCTTTGATAGTTTCTGGTGTATTGAGGTTTTATTGTATATATGCCGCATTTTAGGCTCTTACAATTTGGGGTTTTCTGTATAACTTTTTCTGCATCACTACTAAGACTTCCCTGTGTTGTTAACATCATATCAGCTGTCTGAAAGGACCTTTATGATCTCTGGGGGCTTTAATGTGCCTGCTCTTTTTCTTTTTCTTTTTTCTTTCTTTTTTTTTTCCATGTTCTTTGCCAGCAACAGCCATCATTCAGGTTGAAGACCAGAATACAGGTGCAATTGAGAACATTATAGTTGAAGTAAAGAAAGAGCCAGATGCTGAGCCTGTGGAAGGGGAGGAAGAGGAGACGCAGCCAGCCACCACAGAAGCCCCCAATGGGGACCTCACACCTGAGATGATCCTCAGCATGATGGACCGGTGATGACGGGGCTTGCTCGTCTCCAAGACTGCTTTGGGCTGTGTTTAAACGGCCTGAATCTTAATTTTTCTCCTTTCTCCTTTTGGCTTTGGGAAAAGCATTTTACACCATTTTACCAAACATACTGAGAAAGAAAACTTCCAGGATGATGTTAGAAAAATGTGATTTAACCTAGAACTTACTGTTTGATGGTAGCAAATCATGGAATGTTCTGAGTACTGGAGGGTTTACTTGAAAGTGCTGAGGACAGTGTTCATGCCTAACTAGTTTTCTTAGATGGGAACAGAGACATTGAGCCCTCTCTCTTGATTTAGTAAACCACTCCAGAATGCCCACAAGTTTCCCAGAGTTCTACGGTCTTCTTCCCAAGAGAGTTTTTAATTGTAAATGCAGACTTGGGAAGGTCTTAGACTTTTAACCTGTTTTTTGCTTTTGCTTTTTCCTGACTCCCTTTGCTTGGAGTCAGCTGCACACCAGTAGTATGGCATGCTACAATTGGTTGCTGTCCTGAAAGCTTTGCCTCTTTCTTGGTGAAGTTTCTGGTATGGTCAAGCTTGTAAATAACTTTTTTTACATTTTAATCTTTTCCATTAATTAAGAGGTTGAAAAAAGTGCAGTGTAAGAAAACCCAGCATTTTAATTACTTGCAAATTAAGTGACTACAGACTTGATGGTGTGTAAATGTTGACAAGGAGTTGGATCACAATCATGTAGCAGAAGAGCACCCAGATTGGGTGATGGACACCCATGTGAAAAGTCATGATTTCCAGCCCATGGAGCCAGCATTTGAAACTTGTACAATTAACTTTCAGTTATGATTTCCCATCAACATTTTCTTTGCTGTTTGTAGATGAATGTTTTTATAAATCTTCTGTTAAAGCCAGAAGGATTATTATGAGTGGAGCAGCCCTGACAAGCTGGGCCAGAAAATTTCACTAGGTCAATAATTGAAACTCTGGATCTTCAAAAACTAATAATAATGTGAAGAAAAACAACTAAAAAATGATTCTTGCACATGAACTGTCACATGCTTAAACTGTATTTAGGGCGCCTCAGTCTTACTGATTTCAAACACTTTCTTCTGTGTATTGCTTTTAAGAGACCCATCAGTTAGCTATCAGACTCTAGGTTGATGCATTTTGTATTTAGCTGTACTGTGTGATATTTTTCATTATTTTAGGACGCCAACATGAGACCTGTAATAAAATATGTAATGGGGTTGAAAGCTGGGGAGGAGGATCTACTGCTGTACAGCAAATAAATCATAACGGATTAACAAGTGCTCAGAAGACTCCCTCGTTAGTGATTCCTGCCTGCGTCAGGTCCAGAAGGACCTTTGTGTAAGCCACAAGTCAAGATGTGTGCAGCTTTGGCTGCTTTATGGTCTCTAGTTACCCAGGCCTTTGAGGAAAATGTACCCAGGAACTTCCTATGTCCTGGGATTCTAACCAGTCAGTTCCTTGGACTGCATATTAGTGGCCTCAGGTTGTCAGCTTGAATTCATAGAATGAGATTTGTTTCAATGGGCCTATAACTTTTTAAAAACTAGATGTAAAGAAAATCCCTTTGTAGAACACTGAGTGATTTATCTTTGTATTGTTTCCTGATTGTTGAAGTTGTTGGAAAGTTTAAAAGCAGGTTTGTTTTGGCTTGTGCAGGGATAAGAGAAATGACATTCAAATGATGACTAGGCTTAAAAGGGGTCCTCTATTGCATAGTCCATAATATGTCCTATTTAACTCCACTAAATACAAAACCTCCAGTAGCAGGAGCCAGCTGTCACCAGGCTTCTTCCACCCAAGAGAACTCTAAGATAGAGACAGTTAATGAAATCTATCTGTAGTCCCCTTCCCTCAGTGTTAAGCTGTAGTTGGTACTAAAGAAGTACCTAGTGACAGGGCATATGGCTCACTAGTATAGCGCTTGCCTAACATATGTGAAGACTTAGGTTTAATCCCCAGCACTAGAAACCCTCATTTTTTCCACATTTGTGCTGGCCTCACCACTGCTACCCAGCTCAGCAAGCATCTGAGTGAGCCATCCTTGCTTTTGGTCAGGATCTTTGTTGGGGAGGGTTGCTAGGAATTACACCAAGGGCCTTTTGCAGTGATTGTAGTGATCTAAATCCTGAGGTTACCCTCTCCCTCCTTTTTAATTAGTACAAGGTCTACAGGGTCCCTACACAGATTGGACTAGTAGTGATCCTCCTGTTCTCAGCCTCCCAAGTGCAGATCATAGGCGTGCACCACCACACCCAGTCCACCCTCTCAGCATGTCCTAGGGTGGGGCTGGCCAAACCTTGGTCCCTGCAGTAGGAACTTTATAGTCTGCTGAACTCTGGCCATCCCTGAGCCCTTTTTTAAGCAATTTTTTTTTTTTTTTTTTTTGCTGAATTGCCAAGACTGGGCTTGAATTTATAATACTCCTGCCTCAGTCTACTAGAGTTCTGGGGCTAATAAAGATCATATTCAATCCTACTTAAGCATGTAAGTATTGTATATTGTTCTTCTGTTTAAAAAAAAAAAAATGGTGCACTGAAAAAGTCAGATCCTTAGATTAACACTTGAGTAAGTCAACTGTGGCTCAAAAAATGATGTAGAAGAGCTAGGCATGGTGGTACAGGCCTGTAACTCCCACACTCAGAAGGCTGAAGCAGAAGGATCACCACGAACTCAAGGCCAGCCTGAATTACATAGACCCTGTCTCAAACCCAGAGGGGCCAGCGAGATGGCTCAGCGGTCTAAAGCGCTTGCCAAGCAAAGTTCAGACAAGTGTGCTGGGACCGCTCCTTGATCTCTGGCACCACATGCTGTGCCACCCCACCCCAGGGTGGGCTGAGCTGGCCATAACACAAATGACGTTTAAAAAAAATCTTAAAAAGAAAAAAAATACCAGAAAGAGTAAGTCGTGTGTTCATTATCAAAATTCAATCTATGTACGTGGTGGAGTACATAATCTTAGCTACACACTGGAGGTTGAGGCAAAAGGATGTCAAGTTTGAGGATAGCCTGGGCAATTTAGTGAAACCTTGTCTTCAGAGGCATTTTATTTTTTTCTTTTCATGGGGGCAGCTTAGCCTACCCTGAGAGTAGAGCTGGCTTGGCTGGCTGGCCCCAGAATAGGTGCTGGGGATTGAACCAAGGTCCCCAAGCAGGTACTTCAGACCACTGAGCTATCTCACCAGCTCCATGAAAGAAATTTGGAAGCCTTTGGGAGGCTGAGTCATTTTGAATTTGAGACCAGTCTGGATTAGACAGTTCAAAGCCAGCCTGAACTTTGTAGCAAGACCCTGCCTCAAAATGACAAAAAATTTGGGGGTGGGTAGTGTATAAGGCATGGTAGTTATTTGGCTAGTATTCAAACCCCTGAGTTTATACTGTTGTCTGCTGGGGGGAGGGGGAGAGGTAGAATGTAATTCTTGGTCCTATTGTGCATGAGACCTAGTAAGCTGTCCCTTAAAGCAGTTTTGAGAGTTCTACCTGGTTTTAAAAGTTTAGGTCTAGGGGCCCGGCAGGATGGCTCAGTGGTCTGAAGCGCCTGCAGGCAGCTGCAGGGACCGCGGTTCGATCCCAGGCACCACATGCTGCGCCAGCCCTGCCCTTAGGGCAGGCTGAGCTGGCCATAAAAATAAACACAAGTTCTGAAACAAGAAAAAAATAAATAATTTTTTAAAATAAATAAAAGTTTAGGTCTCAGTCTACTTTGGAAGACAGCAAGGTCTCTGACCACTGTGGAAACTGCTGCGTCCTCACTGTCAACCTTTAGCTGTCACATCTGTGCCTGTTGCTTAGGTGAAGGAGGCATCCTCCAAGTTGCTATTCACTTTCTGCTTACCTCGCGCTTTCAGTATTTTAGGGGACCTTGGCAAGTGAATATTTTTGTTGTTTTTTAAGGCTCTGGGAATTGAACCTACAGCTTTTGCAAGGTGTACAAACCACCAGTATATCCCCCAACCCTGTATAAGTTTAGACACAACAGGCTGGCTCTAAACCACTGGACTGAAGCTTTCCGGCCTCGGCCTCCCAAATACCTCAGACATTTTGGGAAGGGGAGGAGTGGGCAGTGCCAAATATATGGAGTATCATCCCACTGTCTCCATGGGAGAGGCAGCTAGAGATGGGAAGAACCAAAGGACCACTGCCCAGTATGGTTTCTTTCAGGTATGCCTGTTTCAGCCAAGGGCAGGATAGAAGACTACTCTTTACCTCCTAAGTGGAGTTGTAACATTTGTAATGAAATGGAAGAAGTTCTTCTGAGCCCGCAAGAATCAAAGTCCCCTCCTGTTTTATAGGGTAGTATGCATCCATTTGGCAGGCCTCCACCCTCTGACTCTCCTGGCCTTCCTCTCCTGGAGACACTAGCTTCCTGTTAGTGGCTCCTTTCCAAACAAAAATCCAGACACAAGCCCTGGATGATAGCATATAGTCAGTCAAGCACTGAGGATTCTAAGGCAGGTTTGCTATGAATTTGAAGCCAATCTGGACTACACAGCTAGGGAAACACCTGTGACACCTGAATAAATGAGTAAATAGGGCAAGGAAGGTAGCTCAATGCCAAGTCCCTGGGTTCAATGCCCAGTACCCCCACACCCATACCCCAGGCCTATCGTTTAAGCACTCTGTGAGGCTAAAACAGGAGGAACATGACTTTGAACCCAGCCTGGGCAATTTAGTGAGATCCTGCATCAAAAAGCCTTGGGGATGTAGCTCAGTCAGCAGGTTGTGGGTTTATACTACCACCGAAAACAAAACTACAAAACGACACCCACGTACGTAACCTTTACTTACGGGTTACTCTAGCTTTCCCTAAGATCCTTGAGGTTCAGATTTTACCTGAGGCTGCTCCCTAAGAGCTCCTGCTACCCTACCAACTTCCATTCCCTGACACTTAGCAATCTGATGAAGCTGGGTACCCCTTACAACAGAAAAGAGGCCTGGACCCCACCTGGCGATTTTTTTTTTTTTTTTTTTAACTCTCAGAAGTTCATAGATCCCTTAGGAAGTCACGAACCCAATCTGGAAGCAACTGAGCGGGCCTGGCGTTGGGTGATAGGTGCTTCTGGCAGAGCGACTCCTCTCTGAGCCGTTTTACGGCTCCCGCCTTGCTGAGGAGGGGCCGCACCAGAGTGGGCTTGGGATCGTCTGGCGGGCAGCGCTCCCTGGTGTTCTCAGCAGGGACTGCAGGGTGGGGTGGGAAGCCCCGTAAGAAAAACTACAGGAGACAATATACACGCTTAGACTCTTGTCTACGCACCCATTACGTCCTCTGCAGGTGCACATAGGCGGAGAAGTTCCCGCCAACTCTGCACCCAGCCTCCTAGGCCCCCAAGACCAGGGAGGGGCTGGGCCGGGGGGCGGCTGGCAGGAAGCTGCGCCTATCTTCCGCTACAGAAGGAGCAGGTGGCTGCTGAGCTGCCCGGGGCCCTAGGCTTCCTGTGTGTGCGCCAGCCTGCAGCTCTCCCGCCCCAGCTCGGGCCACCGCGGCCTGCCTAGCTGGGTTCCATGGCCCAGACTCCGGATGGCATCTCCTGTGAGCTACGAGGTAAGCGCTGCCCCTTCTTGCCCACTTGCCCGGGCTGAGGCAGCGTGGCCCTAAACCAAAGGCTCACCCATGCCCCCCAAAACTCCACAGCTTCTCAATGCTTCTTTTTGGGGCCATCCCCAGATCTACTGCACTTCCTGGTTGCCCCATTGTTGAGCCTCTGGAACCCAGCCTGGCACAAGCAATGAGCAACAGTGGTACGTTTGGGTACCAGTGACCATGACAGGAGGACTAAAGTCATCCAGCAGGCTTTCTTTCCACAGGCGAGATCACCAGGTTCCTGTGGCCAAAGGAAGCAGAGCTGCTCCTAAAAACCTGGCTTCCCCAGGAAGGTGTTGAGCGAAGTTACATTCTGGTATGGTGGGCAGAAGCAGAGTCCAGAAAGGCGCTTGGGTTCTAGTACAAAGTCTCTTACTTGGCCCAAATATCAGACTCTGTCCTCTCCCCCCCCCACCCCCAGGCACTGCTGCGATGGAGGGCCTACCTGCTACACAGCAGTCTCCCACTGAGGGTGAGTCCTAGAGCCTGGCCACCACCACCCTTGCCCTCCAACAGCTTCCTCTCAGGGACCTCCACCTGTAGAGTTGTCCTCTTGTCCTTGCGTGATCTGGCTGCCCAATAGCACCAGGGCCCAGGCTGCACAAAAGATTGAGGAACCATCAGGGCATGGTGAACACATCTGTAATCTCAGGACTGTGAGGGACTGAAAGAGGATGACTACAAGTTTGAGCCTAGCCTCAATGACTTAGTGAGACCCTGTCTTAAAATGTGAAGTACAAGAAGCTAAGGCTGTGGCTCAGTGCAAAGGCCCTACATCCAATTCCTAGTACTGTCCCCCCCAAGACAACTGAGGTCCGAGGAGGGTGGCATTTGGGCCTTGGTCCCAAATGACCCAATCACTTCCTAGGTGGATTGTACTTTCAGCTACCTAGAGGTCCAGGGCATGACACTGCATGAGACACCCCCTCAGGTGAGATATGCCCCACCTGGGCCTGTACTTGCATCCCTGACTCCTTACACATAGAGCTCTGGATAAGACACCTGGCCCCACACATGGAAGGGAGGGTTAGCGCCTATCTCCTCAGGTCACATTTGAGCTGGAATCCCTGCCTGACCTGGTCCTAGAATTTCCTGGTGTGGCCACCCTAGAACAGTTGGCACAGCATGTGGCTTCAGCCATCAAGAAGGTCTTCCCTTGCTCATCCCTTAGGTGAGACCTGGCACTGCAAAGGGCTGGAGGAAGGCAGCTTGGGATGCTCTGATGGGCACAAGTGGGCTACTCCTCTCAGGGCTACAAGTACCTTGTGCCTTCTCTTTTTTCCTGCTCTCTAGGAAGCTCTTCCGGAAGCCCACACCACCCTCAATGCTGGCTCGTCTGGAGAGAAGCAGTTCTTCTGAGTTCACAACCCCCAGCAGTCCCTGTGGTAAGCGCCACACAGACTTTCCAGTCAGTCCCCAATCCTTGGAGTTGAGGGGCTTCCAAATTGAACAGAACCGGGGCTTGGCAGGATGGCTCAGTGGTCTAAAGCACCTGCAGGCGGCTGCAAGGACCTGGGTTTGGTCCCCGGCACCACATGCTGCGCCAGCCCTGCCCTCAGGGCAGACTGAGCCGGCCATAAAAATAAATAAACGAAAGTTCTGAAACAAGAAAAATAATTTTTAAAAATTAAAAAAAAATTGAACAGAACCATATGGGTCACAGGTGCTTGAATCTGATCTCCATCTCTTTTTGTTTCTCTTCTTCCTCATAATGCTGGTACTTCCCCAGGTGGCTTCTTGGAGACATATGAGGCCCTGTGTGACTACAATGGCTTCCCTTTCCAAGAAGAAATTCAGTGGGTGAGGGTAGGGCCCTCTCTGGGGGACTCTGGAGACATCTGATCCCTGTGTGCAGACCCCTCCTTGTCCTTTGTGGTCTCAGGCCAGTTATAGCTACTTTCTTCCCATCCAGGATGTGGATACAATCTACCATCATCAAGGATGCCGCCAATTTAATCTAGGAGACTTCAGCCACCTTGGCAGCCGGTGCGAGGCCTGTCATAACTGGGAGGGGAAGAGGAGTCCAGAACCATATTCCTGGGCCTCATTTTCTCTGGAGGGGATATTTGGCCTAGGACCTGAATTCTGTCCCTGCCCTTCTTCCCACTCTCCATCCAGAGACCTGGCCTTGAGTGTAGCTGCCCTATCTTACAACCTATGGTTCCGGTGCCTCTCTTGTGTGGACATGAAGCTGGTGAGCTTATAGAGAAGGGGGAGCTAAGGGTATTGGAGTTGGGGTGCACCCTACTGAGTCATAACCCTCTGATCTTAGAGCCTGGAAGTCTCAGAACAGATTCTATACATGATGGGTCAGTCATCCCACCTAGAAAAGCTGGTGCTGGAGACCTGTGGCCTGAAGGGGTGAGAAGGCTGGGTTGGACCTCAGCAGGGGAGTCCTGGAGGTGGGTATGGGTGCCAGTCCCCTGGGGAAGACTTTGGAATCTAGAGTCAATCTCATACCTGGTGTTTTGGTACTCAGAGACTTTGTCCGGCGACTGGCCCAAGCATTGGCAGGACATTCATGTTCTGGCCTTCGAGAACTCAGCTTAGCAGGGAACCTGCTGGATGACAGAGGTATGACTGAGCCTGGAAAAGCCAAGAGGCAGAAGCTGGGGGATGGGAAGCTCACATAACTACCCAATCTCCAGGTATGGCTGCACTCAGTAGACACTTAGAACATCATCCAGGAGCCCTCAGGAGACTCAACCTAGCCCAGACAGGGTTGACACCTCGAGGTAAGCCAGGAAATGCAGTGGAAGGGGGAAAAGGGGTCTGCCTGATTGCTGAGCCACACTATCTCTCCTTCCAGGAATGAGGGCTCTGGGCCGGGCATTGACCTCCAATGCTGCCTTTGACTCTGCCCTGACTCATCTGGACCTTTCTGGGAATCCTGGGGCACTAGGGGCTTCAGAAGACAATGGGGTGAGTGGCTATCTTCACCCTATTGGTGTGATGCAGGCAGTGGGATGTCTAGAAACCCTAGGTAGGAAATAACTGACACCCTCTTTCCTTCAACCTCCTACCAGGGTCTTTATAGTTTCTTGAGCCGTCCTAATTTTTTGATGTTCCTGAATCTCGCAGGCACAGACGCAGCACTGGACATTGTGAGGGGTGTTCATGGGATGGGGTGGGGGTGATCGGCTAGGCTTGGTAGCCCGAACTAGGTTGATTGGAGGGCAGGGCGGGGGTGGGAAGGGCTTGGTGCTCCCTCTAGCCAACACCCTCTTCCTGCAGCTCTTTGAAGCACTCTCCCGTGGCTGTTGTGCCAGCCTTATCCACCTGGATACTTCCAGGAATGTCTTCTCTCGATGGTAAGGCCTACCATGGTGACTGGGGCTAGGGAGGCTGCAGAGAGCCACTGCTGTGCACCTAAAGTCCATTTATCCCATTTCCCACCCCAGCAAATCCCGGGCTGCCCCTGCCCCAGTGCAACTCTTCCTCAGCCATGCAGAGACCTTGAGGTACCTGGGCCTGGCAGGCTGCAAACTGCCACCTGAAGCACTTAGGTAAGTGTCACTGTGCTCAACCATGCCCCTTAAGGAAATCACCCTGATCCAGCCTCTGGGGCTTTACTCTGCAACTCCAACATTGAAAACCCCCAGACTCCCTTCATACTGGCTCTACCTTTTTGGTATTCCTTCATACCCATTGCCCCTACCCTGGCTTGCATTGCCCACTTGGCATCCTCTCCCAGAGCTGTTTTTGATGGCCTGGCACTCAACACACATCTCCAAGACTTGCACCTGGACCTCAGCACTTGTGAGGTGAGCATCACACCCTATGGGTGAACATATAGAGCTCCCACACATTGGCTGCCTGCTTCTTCCGCTCTACTGCCTGAGTGCACCTCACCTTCCACTTCCAGCTGCGCTCTGCGGGTGCTCAGGTGATACAAGACTTAGTGTGTGATGCAGGCGTTGTGAGCTCCTTGAATCTAGCAGATAATGGTAAGTCCTCCCAACCTCTCCTCTCCATTCTCCCACCAATTCCCGATCTCCACCTCACCCCAGCAGTCTCGCCTTGAACATGATTGTAGTTACCCCCAGGCTTTGGCTCGGATATGGTGACTCTTGTGCTGGCCATCGGGAGGAGCCGATCCCTGAGACATGTAGCACTTGGAAGAAACTTCAATGTCCGGTGCAAGTGAGCCCCCATCTCACCCCAGGCCTCCCAAGCAATGTCTCTCTACCTTGGTCTCCTCTCCCAACATAGGCCTTTGCCTACAGGGAAACCCTGGATGATGTCCTGCACCGGATCGTCCAGCTCATGCAAGATGACGACTGTGTGAGTTCACAGTACCTTTCAGGGTGCTCAGACAGTAGACTTCTTTGACATGATTCTCCCTTCCTCAAGGCCTCTTACCTGTCCTCTTTGCTGATACCAATCACGGCTTTCTATCCCAGCCCTTGCAGTCTCTGTCTGTGGCTGACTCGCGGCTAAAGCTGGGCGCCAGCGTCCTGCTGAGAGCGTTGAGCACTAATCCTAACCTGACCACGCTGGATATCAGTGGCAACGCCATGGGAGACCCAGGCGCCAAAATGCTGGCCAAGGCGCTACGAGTCAACACAAGACTCCGGTGGGTGGTGTTATTATAAGAGTGGGACCAATAGGGGAGGAGGGTGTGGTAAGAGGGGGCGGGGCTCAAAGAGCAGACTGGTAGACCAAACAAATGGACAAAGCCTGTAGGTTGGATGGGGCCTTGCGGGGCTCCACCCTCTGCTGAAGCCCGACCTTGTTCAGGTCTGTGATCTGGGATCGGAACCACACATCTGCTCTTGGGCTACTCGATGTGGCGCAGGCCCTGGAGCACAACCACAGCTTAAAGGCCATGCCTCTGCCAGTAAGTGACGTGGCCCAGGCACAGCGCAGCCGCCCAGAACTGACAGCACGAGCAGTCCATCAGGTGGGTTCTCCTCCCGTGACTTGCTTTGAGGAATGGCTCCGTCCTCTTCCCTTTCTCAGTACTCCTTGCCTCCAGATCCAAGCCTGTCTCTTGAGGAATAACCATGAGGATCCCTCCTCTTCTGGCCGCACATCCTGCCTTCAGACTTTGCATTTGGTCTCAGAGCACTCAGAGCAGGTCAGCGCCACTCCCCCTCTCCCCCATACTGTGAGAGTCTTCATGAGTCAGTGGCTATGACTCCTCGGCCCAGGGTGCTGAGTCCTGCTGTCCCATAAGTTTCCTCTCCTTGGTCTAGAGACAGCCATTTGCTTCAGAAATAGCTCCTCACTAGCACCCCTGCCTGCTTTACTTTTAGCATATAAACAGGCTCTCATGTTAAAGACAGGATATATTTAAAAATCCTACCTCACTTTTCCTGATTGTACCCCATCTGTGACTCCCATTCATGGGGTTCCCCTCCTCTATCCAGTAACATCTGTTCTTTGAAACCCAGCACCCTATCTCTGGCATCATCTCCTCTACTTCCTGGCCTTTTCAAGATGTTCCCATCTCTACATTCCCAAATCTCTACTCAGGCAACTTGATCTCAATATCTTGTGATGGTTTCACACTACATGTTTTTAAGTGATCTCATCATCTCCCACAAACCCTGTTCTCTACCTTGGAGTCCAGTTTCCCTGGTGCCCACAGTCACCAAATGCTGTGAACAAAACTTTGGATTTTTTTTTTTCAGGTCCCTCTTGGCCACATTGGAATCAGCCTTGGTGCTGACTCTGGACCAACTCTCAAACATGTACTCCTTCTCACCATGACACCAACTGTCCTTTGCTTCTCCCCCTGCTATGGTTCATCACACACGCGTGCGCACACGCACACACACACACACACACACACATACACACACACACCTTTATTCTAGGTGGGTGGACAGACTGACTTTCTTTTTTTTTTTTTACAAGGAAGTTATTTTCAGTTTTCATCAAGAAATTTGCTGTGACTTTTTATGCTTTTCATTTTTTTTGTTTTGTTTTCCACTCTATTTCATTCTAGCCACTCAGTGGCTGGAGCCACTGGGTTCCTGGTATTAAAAAGATGCCAACAGAGGACAGACTGAATTTCTCAAAAATAGAACAATTAAAAGGTCACTACCTCTTCTGGGTACTTAGGAAGTACCAAGTTTCTAAGTGATCCAAAAGGAAAAACACTACTCCCCTCCTTGAAGAGACAGGGTTCCTAAGTAGTGCAACTTCAGGCACCCACCCTATCTGAAGCCCTAGAAAGGAGGCAGATAGGTAGGGTCTGGGTGCCTAGGAAAGGACTAACATAGGACTGATCCCTGGTGCCCTTCAGGAGGTGAATGAGCTGTGTCAGTCAGTACAGGAGCACATGGAGCTGCTGGGCTGTGGATCTGGGTTCCAGAATGAAGCTGCTGTACACCAAGCAGAGGATGCCATCCAAAATGCCAACTTTTTTCTCAGTGTGAGCACTCTCCCTCCCACTACAAGCGCCTTTCTCCTCTTAGTCACATGTCAACTTGAAACTCCTTTTCCTCCTTGGATATCAGATTCTCCCCATTCTAAATGAAACTGGGAACTCCCCAAGCCATCACTGGCAGTGGAGGCAGAAGCTAGAGGCACTCCTGGAACAGCTGGGTGAGGTTTGCCATGAGGACATACAGGTGAGATGTCCTCCTGCCCCAGCTCTACCTCCATATGCAAGCTTGGTTCCTCCCACTGACATAGCTGTTATATCCTCTGAGTCAGTGCAGGTACAGCATCAAGCCAAGAGACCTGGACCCTGGCAACAGCCACTTTATACTCTGCCCTTTATTCAGGACTTCATTCAGGCCATACTGGACAGGAGGAACCTCTGCCCACAGATGCTTCAGGGACCTGGCCTCAAAAAGCAGCTAGAAGGGGTTTTGGTGGGTTCAAAGGGCTTCCCAGAGTTGCTCCCAGAGCAGCTGCTGCAAGATGCCTTCATCAGACTCAGGTAGGTTGGGTTGAGAAAGGCTGTGCAAGGTTGGGGAAAGCCAGCAAGCTCACCCATATTATCCTGTCCTTAGGGATGTGCGCCTGTCTGAGAGACAATGCAGGAGCCTTGCAGAGAACATTGTAGCTCAGGCTTTGGCAGGCCTGAATGCAGCCCGAGATCGGCTGGTAAGGGTGTGGCAGGGTGGCTGTTCATACAGAGTGACCTGGTCATCCTCTTTGAGGAGCTTTGTGATATCTTCTGGGGTCATGTAGCCCAGGGATATTCATCATTCTTTTAGCATTGCCCAGCCTTGAGTAATATATTTCAGGTGGAGAGTCTGGCTCAGCAGGCACCAGTAGCAATGCCCCTTGACCTACCAGCACTGGATGGAGGTGAGCCCAGACCACTGGAGCCTGGGGAATTGGAAGGTTTTTTCTTCCTTGAAGACAAGGAAGAGAAGGTAAGTGATCCTACAGTTCTAGGCCTACGATTCAGAATGCTCCCTTCTTGCCCTGGGGTGTGGAAGGTAAGAGGGAATTCTGGAGGTATACCTTCCCAACCCAGGCTGAGGTTGTGCCTTCACCAGCAGGATGAAAGTCCTCTGAGGGAGTGGCCTGAGCACAACCACTGTCTTCACTGGGTCCCCTTCGACCACAGTAAGTCATAGCCTTAAGGAGCCAAATGAATCGAACCTCTATTAGACCTGGCAATCTGGACAACTAGACTGACATTCATTCAGTCCTGAACTGGGTACTCTGTACCCCATGCCTGGGTCAGGTCAGGACATCGTGCAACCCACAACGCTGAGGCCAGGACCGATAGAGTCTTGAGCCCACCAGGTTTAAGTCACCATCTCCCCTGCTCCCAACCCCTTTCTCTACCCCCAGATGCGCATGCTTAGCCGTGATGCGGAGCCGCGCGCTCTCGGGGCCGCGCTCAGCACCACGGACAGCGGTGGCGGGGGAGGGGCGGGGCAGGCAGCGTAGCCGGGCCCCTCCCCACGCCCAGGGCGGGTCCCCCGCCGCCCTAGCTCCGCTGCCACCTCCCCAGGGCTCAGCGCTTGGTACTCTTCTGGTGCTCTCTCCTCAGGTGCTGCTGAGGAAGTGGAGCCGAAGCCCGAGCTGGCGGCTCCGGGAGAAGATGCTGAGCCGCAGGCAGGGCCGTCAGCGCGCGGCTCCCCGAGCCCCGCTGCTCCCGGGCCCCCAGCAGGCCCGCTGCCTCGCATGGACCTGCCGCCCGCCGGGCAACCCTTGCGCCATCCGACCCGGGCCCGGCCGCGGCCACGCCGCCAGCACCATCACCGTCCGCCTCCTGGGGGCCCCCAGGTGAGGGACCTCCCCCGTGCCGGAGCTCATGGACCTGGGGGTCGTGGGTGGTCGGGTCTCTCTGCACGGTGATGGCGGGCAGGGAGGCTGGTTGTGGGGCCCAAGGCCATTTGGTCACGGGGCAGAGTTCTGGCTTCGTCCTGGCCACCATCCATCCCAGGCCATGCCTACGTGGGGCCACGAGTGTGTGGGTTTCGTCAGGGGGGCCCTGGGTGAAGGACTCCTCAGAATGGCCCTCTGCATCAGTGGATTACGAGTGTCTGTTTTGCCCTCCTTCACCCAGGGCCTTGGGGACACTCCTGTGTCTGCTGTGTGTCCATCGGGTGTATGTGTGGAGCGATGTATGTGGGGGCTGGGAACTGGCGGGGGCAGTGGGCACTGGCGGAAGTCAAGGAAGAGCCTGCAGAGGCCCCGAGGGTCTGACGCAGCAGCCGGCAGCAGGCCGGGAGGGGTGGGGGTGGCGGTGAGGGTACTGCAGAGAATGGCTGGGAGCAGAGAAATTGGCAGGTGGAATATGTGACCCCAGGGACAGAAGGGTGCCATAGCCCACTGGTGGGCCAGGTTTGTTAACTCGTGGAACAAGAATGAGAGTGGGCGGGCTGTGTATACCAGGACAGCAATGGAAGGGAGTGTGTGAAACCAAGCACTTCTGCCCAGCATCGGACAGTGGGAGGGCTGGTTAGTATCGGCAGCTCCTTAGCGCTACCCAGCCTGGGATCCTGCCACTACTACAGCAGCCTGCTGGACATGGGAGCAGGTGGAAGCCACAGTTGCACTCAACCCTGACCCTTGACCTCATGGTATTGTCCAGGTTCCCCCAGCGCTGCCGCAGGAAGGGAATGGGCTCAGTTCCCGCGTGGACGAGGGCGTGGAGGAATTCTTCTCGAAAAGGTTGATCCAGCAGGATCACCTGTGAGTGAAGGGCAGCTGCCAGGGTAGGAGAGGGTGGGATGCCCTCAGGCTTCCTCACTCACTACTGCTTCTTCCCACAGTTGGGCACCTGAGGAGGACCTGGCCACTGAAGGGGGTGCCACTCCTGTCCCCCGTACACTTCGAAAGAAGTTGGGCACCCTTTTTGCCTTTAAGAAGCCTCGTTCAACACGGGGTCCACGGCCTGATCTAGAGACCAGCCTTGGTGCAGCTGCCCGCACCCGGAAAACAACACTTGGGGACCTGCTGCGGCCTCCAGCCCGTGCTGGCCGAGGTGAGGAGCCTGGTGGAGCCGAGGGGGGCCCTAGCAGCCCTGACCCTTCACGTAGAAGCCGGCCTCGGTACACACGGGAAAGCAAGGCCTACTCAATGATACTGCTGCCTGCTGAGGAGGAGACACTGAATGCCAGACCTGACAAGGTGAGGGCTGATGACCAGGAAGATGATTCTTTGGGAACACAGGGAAGGGGTTCTCTCTTGACTCAGCCTTCTGTCCCCAGAGACGGCCCCTAGAACGGGGAGACACAGAGCTGGCTCCATCCTTTGAACAGCGGGTACAAGTTATGCTGCAGAGGATTGGTGTAAGCCGGGGTACTGGGAGCGCCGAAGGCAAGAGGAAGCAAGTAAGTTTGGGGGGGTCAAGGGTAAAGTTAGTTGGCATGTGGCAATCTGTAGGTGAGATAGATGACATGTGACCACAAAGGGGACTCACAATATACACAGATCTAATTATCAGTTCCAGTCCTTTCCACCTTAAGTCATGAGATATAGCTTTCTTTCCTCTTAACTTGTGGAGGAAAGTTGATACATCCTCCTAGGACTCAAAGCCCTTTTTCTGCAGGTCTAACAGAAATCTGATCTTGTCACCTATATTGGAAAGTCCAGGGGCTCCAGAGCTGCTCATGCTTTTAGTCCTGCTGCTACAAAGTCTAATGGGACCTTGGTTTTGGCCACTTTCTGCTCTTCTCCCTCTGGACATCTCAGACCCTCATAGGTTCTAGTCTGGCCCCTCCCCATTCTGTATCCAGTCTTGTCATGAGTTACACCAGGTTCCTCCTCAGCCATCTCAGTAATTCCCAAAGGCCTTCAGATTTCCTGTGGCCATCCTACTAATGTAACTGATTATAGAGTTCCTATAGAACCACAGCCCTGTGTACCAGGTACCTGACAGCTTTTCAGAAGCACACGCATGCAAAGTGGGACCTCTTCATTTAGAAACACTGAAGTGTGGGAAGTACACTGCAGAACTCAGGATGTGTCTAGGAATGTGCATGTGTTTTTGTGTACCAACTGCCATCCTGGACTGTGCACATCTAGGTGGCTGGGACTAAGCTTGCCATATTCTTGCCCAGCTCAGAGAGGACATTCTGTGACTGGATTATAAGAACAAGAATGAAACAAAGGGTAATGCCAGGAGGCAGGGCTCAGGTTTGACTGTGTTGTTTCCTACAGAGCAAAGATGGTGAAATCAAGAAAGCTGGCTCAGATGGTAAGTGGGGACACTGGGGTAAGGTAGTATATTCAGGGGGTGTTCTGAGAGATAATCCCCAACACATTTGCTTTCCTGGGACATGGGGAGAGGCCGGTTTTTTCTTCCCCTTACCCATGAGGTCTATTGCCTGAGTGCTTAGCCCCATCTTGCAGGTGACATTATGGACAGCTCCACAGAGACCCCACCCATCTCAATCAAGTCCCGAACTCATTCTGTGTCTGCTGGTGAGTGAGGGTCACTGTGTGCTGGGGAAATATAGGGATACATAAGAACAGGAAAGGTGGTGCATGCCTGTAACCCCCATATTTGAGAGGCTGAAGCAGGAGGTTCATTTCAAGTTCAAAGCCAGCCTGGGCTACTTAGTGAGTTCAAGGCCAGTTGAACTATATAGCAAAACCCTATCGTTTTTTTTTAAATTTTATTTATTTATGTTTTTCTTGTTTCAGAACCTTTGTTTGTTTATTCACTCATTTTTATGGCCGGCTCAGCCCACACCAAGGGCAGGGCTGGCGCAGCATGTGGTGCCGGGGATTGAACCGCAGTCCCTGAAGCCGCCCAAGCTTTCCCAAGCAAGCAGGCGCTTTAGACCACTGAGCCATCCTTCCAGGCCCCAAATAGAAACTTTTTTTTTTTTTTTTTGGTCCTTTTTGAGACAGGGTCTTGCTTGCCTTGAGCTCACTTTTGTAGCCCAGGCTGGTCTCAAACTCTCACCGACCCTCCTGCCTCAGCCTCCCGAGTGCTGGGATTACAGGCGTGCGCCACCACGCCCGGCACAAAACCCTATCTTAAAAAAAAAAAAAAAGGGAGGGCCAGGGAGGTAAGTGCCTGCTTGGCAAGTGCACAGTCCTGAGTTCAATCCCTGGCACCACAAATAAATATGAAAGAAAGAAGAGTTAGACCATTACCATCTCCAAGGCCTGGCCTAGGTCTCAGCTGTCACTCTTCTCCCTGTAGATCCCTCATGTAGACCTGGACCAGGGGCACAGGGGTCTGAGCCTGCCACCTGGAAGACACTGGGGCAGCAGTTGAATGCAGAGCTGAGAGGCCGTGGTTGGGGACAACAGGATGGTCCAGGCCCACCCTCACCTTGTCCCAGCCCAAAGCTCCACAGAGCCAGCCCTGCCCCAGACATCCTGGACCTTCCAGAGGATCCTTGTTTGGGCCTCAGGAAGGAAGGTAGGCAAGCATCACACCCCCCCACTGCAACTATGGGCTGTGGACTGGAGGATTCCCTGCTGGGAACTTGCCTTCCTGGGGACACAGAGGTGGGAGTACAGGGCTGGAGTGGTGGTAACTTTTGGAAGCAAACCCTGACACCCTGGCCTCCCCCAGATGGCCAGCTGAGGCAGAGGCCTCTTTCAGCAGGGCGACGAGCAGTGTCTGTGCATGAGGACCAGCTCCAGGCCCCTGCTGGTGAGGGAAACACCTCCATGTGTGCTTGAGTGCAGGAAATGGGGTAGAGTGGGTACCTGGGCTTCCATTGTGGTTGTGGTCCATAAGGAGGGCCACAAGTGGTGTGAAGACCTGAACAAAGGTATGACAAATCCTTCCTACATACTCTGGCTCCACCTCCAGGAAAGCCACTTCTGCCAGGGGTGGAGGCAGGAGGGGAAAGGGCGGTAGTGTATGCACACTCTTGCATGCACTGGAGGTGAGGAGAGGGGTTGGAGATGGATTCATAGCAAGCCTTTCTATGCCCCTTAGAACGGCCCCTGCGGCTGCAGCGCTCCCCAGTCCTCAAGCGAAGACCAAAGCTCGAGGCACCATCATCCCCAAGTCTAGGTAAGAAGCAGCCAGAACCAGTTAGGAGTGGGGCTGGACTGCTCAGCATAGCACTCAGCCATTCTCCCTCTCCCTCACAGGATCTGGCTTTGGAACCGAGCCTCTGCCCCCTCAGCCCACAGAACCCTCAAGCCCCAAGCAAAGTCCACCCTCCCCAGCCACAGACCAAAGAGGCGGCGGCCCCAACCCCTGATCCTCTCCTCTCCTGCCGCATGAGATTATTTTATTAAAAAACTTGAAGGAAGCAGAGTGTGGGCCACTTTTTGTCCTCATCTGGAACTGTGTTTGCACATCTTCCAATATGCTCGCATGATCCTTCACACTTGAGTTAACTCAGGCTGTTGCTCTGGCTCCATCAGAAGGTGCAAAGCCCAGGCCACGAGCTGGGGGGGTAACCTGGGAATAAACTGTGGTTTCAGGTCAAGGTGGCCTGGGACTGGTGACCAACAGAGGAGTAGCCCTGGGTACTCACCTAGCAACTTGGACTTGGGCACAGAGGGAGGCACATGGTGGCTCATACCCATATTGGAAGATGGAACCATCACGATGCCTTTTGGGGGGATCCTAAAAGGGATGTGGTATCTGGGAAGGGGCAAACAAGGCTCCCTAACCCCATCAAAGACTATCCCCACTCCCTGTTCAGCTCTATCCTCCCCATTCTCCTCTCTAGTTGTAGAGAAATGATGCTCACCCAGACAACACAGGGCTCCTCAGCTGTCTTGGCTCTGGTCCTTGGAGAAGGCTGCTGTTTGTTAGGGGTTGACCTTTGCTCCTTGAACTCCAGGGTAAGCTTCTGGGGCCTGCTATGATAAGCCTGATGTGGACTGGGGGCCCGGCCAAAGGGCAGGAAACTGGGAGTACAGGTAAGAGGTGGAGAGCTGAGTGTCCGACTGTGGTGTGGGGAATTGGGAAGTGGGAGTTCAGGGGCTGGTGAGGGTTGGGAGCCATCCTTCTGCACTGGGTCTGGAGCTGCCAAGGGTAAGGCAGGTAGAAGGCTGATGCTGGCACTACTGTCTTCCAACGGCTCATACCCAGGTAAGGCAGGGGCTCCTGAGGAAGAGGGGACATACTGTGGGCACAGCCCTCTTGGCTCAGAGAACTGTAAGATTTGTATTCACCCTACCCACCTCACACCATTTCACAGCATTGTGCACGGGCCAGGAAGTCAACAGACGAATGTTTCTGACCTGACCACCACTGCCCCTGAGCAACTCAGATGAAAGGTCAGATCAGGATCAGAGATAAGTCCCTCAGAGCCCAGTGTGGTAGAGTTAGCTCATGCTCTGGGGTTTCTTGGGTGGTTCAGCACTGTGGGTCCCAGGCTTGCCCCGGGAACTCCCCTTTTAACTTCAGTTCTCCTTACCCTGTGTCCTCTGGCTTGAGCTCATGGAGTTCAGAATTTGCTGGTCATTCTCAGAGATGTGTAGCAATAAGCTGGGAACAGTGTACAGGGCTTCTTCCTATAGGACATGAACTCTCAGCCTGGCCCTTGCCCTACCTCTTACCCTGACACTTCCCAAGGGAAACCCCACACTGACCGTGGTCCTGCAGCGAGAGGCAGCCCAGCAGGTGAGGGGGGGTGCTGTGCAAGGGCCTGCCAGGATTAGGCAGCTTGTAGCCAAGTGAACCAGTGCCCCCCGATGTTCCTGGTCCTCCTGTACCTCATTCAGAAGCTGAGACAGTGTTAGGCCTGGGACAGGGGACCAGACAATGGAGTGAAGCTTAATGAGAAAGGAGAATAGGATGTAGAGAGGTACTTACTGAGGAAGCATGGGGTGATAGCAGGAAAAGTTACTCCACAGGGAGTTTGGTAGGGTCCTTGGAAAACCCCTACCAGGGGCTGGGGAGATAGCTCAGTAGAATAAGTGCTTGCCTAGCAAACACAAGGACCTGAGTTCAATTCCCAGTCCCGGAAAAAAAAGAAGGAGAAGGAGAAGGAGAAAACCCCTACCAGTACCTGCATTGGAAGAGTTGGACTCTGAAAGGTGGTCCCTACAAAAACAAAATGGACAGGCCTCAGGAACAATCCTGGGACCTGTCTACCCAGATTTTCCACCCCCAAATAGACCTCACTTGGTTCCAGAGCCCAAACACAGACTTACTCAAGGCAGTCATAGAGCTTTCTCTGCACATCCAGGTCCTGGTTGCTGGGGAAGAGAGCAGGATGGTAGGCAGTCAATGGTACTGGAGACCCAAGCCCTTTTACCCAAATCCCTATGCCAAGACCAGGTAGGCCTCCTGCTAGGTGGACAGAGGTGGAAGTATGTTCCCCATCCCCAGGCTAGGAATTGAAGCCTAAGCCTCCAGATATCCAGTGCTCTGCCACTACACTACACCCAGAACCTTTGGCCACATCACTTACCAACCAGTCACTGGCACCCGGGGCTGCTCCGTGGGCAGCAAGTTGAAGCGGTCCACCTGGAGGTAGAACTCCGCAGGCTGCAGAAATTGGTAGGAAGGCAGAACTCAAGTATCGCTGAGAAGACCTAGGTCCAGTTACTTCCCCTCGCCAGTCTCAGCACTCACCGAGCCACGATCAGCAATCTGGATGCGTACCCCACAGTCTTGCACTAGGAGTAGCCGGCCCTCGGCCCCGCTGAATCCGAACTCCTTCTCTTCCCTGCAGGGGGAGTGCGACCCTCACCAGGTAGCTCTCTAGGACACAGGCCCCGCCCAGCTTCGGCTCAAACACGCCCTTGCCCTCCCCAGCTGTGCTGCAGCCTCCGAGAGTCCGGTGTGTCTCTCACCAGTCTGAAGTGTTCAGGGCCTCTTGTGTCACCAGGCATCGGACACTGTGGGTCCCGTCGGACACAAGCAGCATGGCCCCACTGTCAAAGATGTCAGGGGCGTGGGATGGGCCTGCGGTCACCACGTCCTGCAACACCTGACCACAACGACCGATGTCAATCTCACCATTTCGGGCCCTCTTCCCGCCCTGTGCTCTAGGCTATGAGTGAGGGCTTACCTTAAGGAGTTGCCCAGCTTGTGGACTTGAGAGTGCCTCCGATCCCAGGATCAACTCTCGAATCCAAGGCCGCAACACCAGAGTCCCCATACCTGCTATTCCTGCGGCGGCACCTAGCGGAAAGCAGCTGACAGAGATTTCCCGCCCGCGCGGCTGCCCCGCCTCCTGTCGGAACAGGAAGCGCGTGACGTTCAGGCGGGTCCTTGGGCTCAGGCCCCGCCTAGTTTTTGCCGCGCGTGCGCACCAGGACTTTGCTTTGGGAAAGGTATGCAGGTGTCTGCTCAGTGGGAGCGCTGGTGGCCCGATTATTTTTATCGGAGCATCTAGGCTGGGGATATAGCTCAGTGGCACAGCGCTCGCCTGGCAAGTTCAAGGTCCTGAATTCAGTTTCCGGTACACACACACACAAAGCTGGGCGTGGCGGCGCGCGCCCGTAATTCCAGCACTCGGATCGTTGCAAGTTCGAGATCAGCCTGAGCTACAAAGTAAGCTCAAAGCAGTCTGAACTGCATAGCAAGACCCTGTCTCAAAGACGAGAAAAGCACCTTGGCGTTCGGGCTGTTCAGTACTCTCGTGGCTTCAGAAATGGGCCAGAGGCTATCGCGGATCTGAAGAGGGATCCAGGATCCAAGACTGCGGCTGAAAGTGGTCCGAGTGAGGTGGCTAAAAGCTTCCTTGACGTGCGAACCCCGAAGGTCTCAGCAAACATTTAGCATGACTCTGCTTTCTCTACAAAATACACAACCTTGTGTATTTTAGGTGGGAGAATACACTGACACTGCTCAATAAATGTCACTTCCTGCATTCGCCCCTCGGATTGGCCGAACCGCTCTTTCTTCAGATTCCCCAGGCGCACGAATCGTAGCGTAATGACGTAAGAGCAGAAAGCACTTTTCCCACCCCCATCTCCGTTTCCTAGGAAACGCGGGCTCAGCGTTGCTCAGTGTCACTGCCCCCTTGACGTCAAGGTCCGGATGGGAGGGCGGGGCGATTGCTACCGCCAGGGGCGGGGTTGGCGCGGGCGGGCGGGCCGGACAGTGCACCTGCGCCTCCGCGGGCTTCTAGGGGCACCGTCCCCGGCCCGCCGGGCCCCGCCATGGCCAGGCCGCAGAGGACTCCGGGGCGCAGTCCCGACAGCATCGTCGAGGTGAAGAGCAAAGTAAGGGCGCTCCTCGGAACCCGGCTCCCGTGCCGGCCCTAGGCGCTCCTAATTACCTCTTTCTCCCTTTTGGACTCCTTGCTCCTTTTCACCTCTTTCTGTCCTCCATCCTCCACGTCTCATTCTGCTTTTCGTCCCGCCAACCCCCATCCATCTTCCTTCTGCTGCTGGCCTGCAAAGTCCCTCTGGCTGGAGTACGTGGGGAGGGGCGGGGGGAGTCGGATAGTGTCCCCGTATTGGAGATGTTTGGGTTGAAGACTGCATGCAGCATTTGCGGCAGCCCGTTCTTTCCCACCCTTGACAGCCTCAGAGCTATGGTGAGAAGGGGGCGCAGGCTCTGTCCTGACCCCTTCTCTTTCCCTCACCCTCCGCTTCCAGTTTGACGCCGAGTTCCGACGCTTCGCACTGCCCCGCGCTTCAGTGAGCGGCTTCCAGGAATTCTCACGGTTGCTACGTGCGGTCCACCAGATCCCAGGCCTGGATGTGCTGCTTGGCTACACGGATGCTCACGGTGACCTGCTGCCCCTCACCAATGATGACAGCCTGCACCGGGCTCTGGCCAGTGGGCCCCCACCACTGCGCCTACTGGTGCAGAAACGGGGTGAGGATGGGGTGTTGTGGGCTAAGGGTGACAGGGCAGGACTACAAGGATTAGTCCATACCGAAGGTACCCAGGTTTCACACTCTGCAGTCCCTGCCCTTCGCCTGACCTCCAAGTGGTAGAAAATAGCGATATTGCCCACTGTGAAGGGCCCAAGTGGGAAAGCAGTCTCTGATCTCAACACCCTCTTTCCCTGCAGCAGAAGCTGACTCCAGTGGCCTGGCTTTTGCCTCCAACTCTCTGCAGCGGCGCAAGAAAGGGCTTTTGCTGCGACCAGTGGCACCACTGCGTACTCGGCCTCCTCTGCTAATCGGCCTGCCCCAAGATTTTCGCCAGGTTTCCTCAGTGATAGATGTGGATCTACTGCCTGAGACCCACCGACGGGTGCGGCTGCATAAGCACGGTTCAGACCGCCCCCTGGGCTTCTACATCAGAGATGGCATGAGCGTCCGTGTGGCTCCCCAGGGCCTCGAGCGGGTTCCAGGAATCTTCATTTCCCGCCTGGTACGTGGGGGCCTGGCTGAGAGCACTGGGCTGCTGGCAGTCAGTGATGAGATCCTCGAGGTCAATGGCATTGAGGTGGCTGGGAAGACCTTGGACCAAGTGACAGACATGATGGTTGCCAACAGCCATAATCTTATTGTTACCGTCAAGCCTGCCAACCAGCGAAACAATGTGGTGCGAGGGGCATCTGGGCGCCTAACAGGACCTCCCTCTGCAGGACCTGGACCTACTGAGCCTGATAGTGATGATGACAGCAGTGACCTGGTCCTTGAGAACCGCCAGACGCCCTGTTCTAATGGGCTATCTCAGGGGTCCCCATGCTGGGACCTGCATCCTGGCTGCTTAATTCCAGGTGACCGCAGCTCTCTGCCCTCCCTGGATGGCCAAGAACAGGCCAGCTCTGACTGGGAAAGTAGCATACGAGGAGATGGTAGTGGCTTCAGCCTCTGACAGGCAAGGCTGCTGGGACATGGCAGGGACTTTATACTGGGAGGTTTTAGCTTGTTCACAGGGCCCTCTTAACCTGGGCAACATTAAAGATTTTCTACAGCTATCAACATGGTCCTTCTGTGTTCTAGCCCCAGCCTCCTCTTTGAGCTAAGCTGCCCCTGCCCTGGTATGGAGAAGCCTCTCTCTCTCCATAGTCAAGCAGTAGGACGGCTATCAGGCTTGACTTTGTAAAGTAGAAAAGCTCTAATAGAAACAAATTCAATTCTGTACAAAAGGTTTAATTTTGACAAAGGGTTAAAAGGTTGGGATTGTTCTGTAGGCACTGGTGACTGGGATGAGTGTTCTGGGGTACTGTGTCCCCAACTGCTGCTATCTTCAGCCCTCTGCTCTCTGAGAGGGACTGACCCTGCCCTTGGCAGCTGTGTGGCAGTCCTCAGCATGGGACTCCCTGGCCCTGCCCCTATAAAGGGGCTCAGGCATCCATCTTCACAAACACTTTGGGTCTAGAAAAGATCTTGATGGCTTCTTCCACCTGTACAAGCTTCCGGTCCAGCTCAGCACGGTGGCCCTGGGCTTTCAGCGAATCTGCACCAGCAGGTAGCAGTACCAGCTCACGCAGCAGCTGAGTCTGGGCTATAGGTTCCCAGGAACATTGAGTGCTAGGCAGGGATGCGTGTTCCCCAGGGGGCTCCCCATCCAGCCCCTCTTGCCCGGGTACTCACTCTGCAGCAGATTGTTCAGGGTCTCCAGCCTCTGGTCCTCTGGCATGCGAGTGTGGCCTGGGGGCATGGTGGGGTCTGGCTGGCTACACTGTTGGGCCTCAGCCTCCTGCCGCCACAGATCTTTTCGCTCCAGCAAACTGCAGAGGCCCAGGCCCAGGATGGATGATGCTGGGGTGGAGACCGGATCCCAACCTCCACAGGTCCCCCTCCCCCTGGGTGTCAGGCAGTGGAACCTACTAATGGGGAACAAGGCCCTTCTGGGTGGTGTTGTAGTGCTCCTGGGCTTGCCGCTGCCGCTTCAGTACCTGGGCCAGGATTTGCAGTGAGCGGGAATGGCGCCGAGGGGCCCTCTTGGCAGCTTCAATATTGTGACTAATAAAGTCCACACCCAGGCATGGCCCCTGTAGGACATGGGAAGCATGGAGGGGGACCAATAGCACTTGTTGTTTTGCCTCCAACAGCCCCCCATCCTCCTCCACCTGGCCTCCACATTTTCACCTTGGCTTTAGGACTTGATGGAGTAAGCTGGGGAATAGGGACTCGGGGTGGTGGTAAACCAGGGCCACAGCGGGAGTGTGCCTGAAGGAAGTGTCCAGGCTCTGTCACAGAGGAAGGGCCAGGCTCCTGGAGGGCAAGGCAGAGTACAGGAATCAGTTATGTTAAGGTCAGAGTCTTAGGTTACAGGTCCATAGGGCTGGGAATGTAGCTTGGGGATAGAGTGCTTGCCCAGCAAACAAAGGGCCCTGAGTTCAATCCCCAGTAACATACACACACACACACACACACACACACACATGACTCATGTCTCTGTCCCTTCTGCTTCTCAGGACCTTACCTTTCTATCCTCATTCATATGGGCCTCCTCTCCCTTGAAAGAGTGTATTTTTCATCAGCATTTATTTATTTATTTATTTATTTATTTTGGTCTTTTTGAGACAGAGTCTCACTATGCAGTTCAGGCTGGCCTTGAGCTCACTTTTGTAGCCCAGGCTGGTCTCGAACTTGCACTGATCCTTCTGCCTCAGCCTCCCGAGTGCTGGGATTACAGGCGTGAGCCACCACGCCCGGCTTCATCAGCATTTAAATATGCACATTTCTCACAGCTTCTCTTTCCTTCAGTAAGTAGTATCAAACC
Organism: Myocastor coypus; assembly: GCA_004027025.1. Lineage (NCBI taxonomy): Eukaryota > Metazoa > Chordata > Mammalia > Rodentia > Myocastoridae > Myocastor > Myocastor coypus. The sequence continues at coordinate 20,144 of PVJA010014581.1, read as the reverse complement.
AAGTTCCTTGCATTAGTAGGCAAGCTTTCTACCACTGAACTACATCCCTCATTCCTCTTTAAGAGAATAATGAACCACCCCTTTTGTCACAGTGCTGGTCCAGCTACCATTCTCTTCCTTCCTAGACAAACCTCCCAACTCCAGAATGCCCCACTCACTGAGAGCTGGCCATCAGGCCTTCAAATGCAAGTTTCCAGGTCCTTGGTCTCACTGTTCTCAACCTACTCATCAATAACTGCTGGGTCTCATGCCAGGGCTCCAGACCTGAGTATCCATCTGCCTATTGGACACACTCCCACCCCCTGGGAGTCCCACAGATGCTTCAACCTCAATACCTTCTCATGTGACCTTGTCTTTTTTCTCAACTGTGTTTCTTCCTGAGTCTCTAGATAGAGGAATGGTATCTACACAAAACAGAACACTACCACTACCTTGCCCTCCCTGCTGCCCTCAGAAATATATATTGAAGGGCCAAGAGTTATCTCAATGGTAGAGCACATGCTTAGTGTACCAGAGGCCCCAGGTTCAGTTGTCAGCATCCAAAAGAAAAGAAAAAAGGAAATGTTGACTGTTGACAAGTAGCCTGTGAGTCCAGCTCCTTCTTGTCTGATCCCTACTGCCTACACTTCCTCTGTTCTCTCAACTTCTACCTGTGCAGCTCCACCTCTGGAACATTCTCTTCTACTCTCTACTTGGCTAATTCCTACTGGCCCCTCAGGATCAACCCAGGCATCACCACTTCTAAGATACCCAAACATTGTCTCTTAGTCTTTTGTTACCTTAGTACCCCATGACTTCTTCCCTCCCCATAACTCAGAGCAGGGAGTAAAAGCCTAGTGGCCAAGAGGGACAATATTTCTGGTTTCTGAGAGAAATACCTGCAGCTGGGTCTTAACTCGGGACTCCACTTTGTCATACTTGGGTGAGCGCCACAGTGCCTTCAGTGGCCTGGGTTGGCCCTGCTCCCGGCTGTGCTGCTCTCTGAAGCGCCTCTGGATCTCCCTGATTCGCCTCAGGTTTTCTTTTTCATGGTTTTTAGGGTCCTTCTCTGGAGAAAAGATGCTGCCAGACTGGGGCTGACATGTGGTCTGCAGTCCCACATACATCAGACCATACACAAGCCCATACCTATCCCCTGTGGAAAGAATCCCTGACCTCTGCATCTAAGTTAGATCCAACACAAAAACTCTACCTACATCCTAGTCTTTTTGTTTTACTTTTTATTTTCATACAGGTTCTTACTAAGTTACTATATTGTCCAGACTAGGTTCAAACTCCCAGAAAGTATCTGATTAGTTTCTACATTCTTATAATGCAGTACACCATTAATCATATATTTCTCTTTATTTATTGCCTTCATATGACTTTATGATGGCCTATACTTATGTTTAATCCTGTTTCTAGGGGCTGGGGAGATAGCTCAGTGGCATAAGCACCTTGCCTAGCAAGTGCACGGTCCTGAGTTTGACTCCTGGTACCAGGAAAAGAAAAAAAAAAAAAAAAAACACCTGTTCTAGCACCTATAGGGCCTACTCCAATAGGTACTCAATAAATATTTCATTGATGCATGGATGCATGAAAAAGCTACAGCCTCATGCAGTTCACTCTTTTGGGGAGGGACTGAATTTCCCCTTCTTAAATTGTGCAAACAGATGGAAAGGACCAAAGCCTGACTTCTAGTGAGAGAGGGTGCAGGTGATTTTTATCTTTTTTTTTAAGATAACACCTGGCAAGCGAGATGGCTCAGTGGTCTAAAGCGCCTGTGGAGCAAACTTAAGGCAAGCACTGCAACGGCTCCTCAATCCCTGGCACCACATGCTGCACACCCCCACCCCAGGGCGGGCAGAGCCAGCCATAACACAAATAAATGAGGTTTAAGAGAAATAAATAAAAAAAACCTTAAAAAAGAAAAAAAAGATAACACCTCATTATTTTGCCCATGCTGGGCTCATGATTTAAGCAGTCCTCTGGCCAACTGAGTTACTGGCAAGCCCTTAGCTTTTTTTTTTTTTTTGTATTTTAGGGAAGGGTCTACAGTGTTGGTCAAGGTCTCACTCACTACTAGATTGGATTCATAGTGATTCACCTGTTTACAGCTCCCAAGAGCTGGGATCACAGCCATGCACTACCAACAGGGCTTTTATCTGTTTTTGACATCTGACTGCCTTACTACCCCTCTGTCAGGGACTTACTCTTGGGAGAAGGCCCTGGACCAAGGGAGATGCCCTCTAGTTGGAGCAGCACGTCCCCCACGCCGCGCTGCCCACGCTCCAAGATCTCGGTGGCTCCAGGCCTGATGCGTAGGCCGCGCGGAAGTACAGCATCCAGGTCTCTGTCCCAGGTCAGCAGGTCCAGCTTCAGCTCATTCCCCTCAAGTCGTCCTTGGGCTGAGAGGTGGGGAAGGAGGAATGTGGAGTGTAGGGCTTAGCGATGAAGAGGGTGCCTCACCCCACTGTAGTACCCACTAACTCACCCGAGGCTGGCCGCCGGTAGTACTCGGGGCACAGTGTGGGATCTGGAGGTATGGGTCCCGAGATGTGGGACGGACCCTCGCACATGCCTATGTCGCGGCCCTGCAACGGTTCGCCGAGGCCTGCAGTTCAGCGCATCTCCCGCCCGGGCCCCTCCCCCAACCTCGAGTCCAGACCCGCGCCCCTCCACGAACTTTTCAGCCCTGCCGCGCCCCCATTACCCGCCTTTTCCCCTCCTCCAGCCCCTGGGTCTGACCCGTTTTCGTTGCCTCCACGACCTGGATCTTAACCCACTTCTTCGGTTCCGGTTCGCAGTCCCTCTCCCTCAAAGTCTTGCAGGGGGTCACGCAAGTAGTTTTACCGCCAGCTAGTCCTACCCAAAAGGAGTTTCCGTTGCCAGGCAACGCAAGTTTCCCTCCCTGAGAGCAGGGATAAAGGAGCCTAGCGAAAAGGCTTCTGGGAATTGTAGTTCCAACAGAGGGCGGGAGGAGGGGTCATCAGTCTCCCCAGTTTAGACTTTCTCTTCTGCTCCGTCAGCAGAGTTCACCGGTCCAGCTTTTCACGGTCCGTCCTCCCTCCCGGAAACCATCAAGGATACACCGGCCTTGTGCAGCCATGGCCTTGGAAGAGGCCAAGAAGTACCCAGGGGCTCATGAGGGGATGGCCTTAGAGCAGAGCCATGTCCCAGAGGTGCGTGGTGGCTATGCTCAAAGCCCTGAGGTGAATGATGGTTAGGGTGACTAGCCATCAAATATTTGGTCACCAAAATCTGACCCACACCCTAACTGCCAGCCAGACCCTACGGGCAGGAAGGGACCTTGGCTGATGCCCTTTATCTTGTGTTTGGTGGCTAATGTCTGAGTTCTACATCCTTCACCTGATCATGGTGACTAATAACCTACGAATAAACTCTAGTGTCCAGTGACAGGAGATCAGTGCCTGCTTCCGGTGCAAGAAACTCATGAAGTCCAGGACGAAGACAAGTGTCCAATAGGACACTGCTCAGAGCGCCAGGAAAAAGTGCTCAAGCAGGAGATGGGACTAGAGCCAGAGCCAGAGACCACAAGAGAAAAGGGCCCCAGGCCTGCAGGCGCCACTGAGAGGGCCAGTCACGGGCTGAAGAAGAAGCCAGTCAAGTGAGGGGGCTTTGAGAGGAAGGGAGCTGAAGGGCTGGGGCAGAGGTCACATCCTCCAGGAGTTCTTTTTTTTTTTTTTTTTTCTTGTTTCAGAACCTTTGTTTATTTATTCACTCATTTTTATGGCCGGCTCAGCCTGCCCCGAGGGCAGCATGTGGTGCTGGGGATCGAACCGCGGTCCCTGAAGCCTCCCAAGCTTTCCCAAGCAGGCGCTTTAGACCACTGAGCCATTCCGCCGGGCCCCCCTCCAGGAGTTCTAACTCCTACACGCATGCAAAAATTCCTGGCCCCCTGCAACTACCATCTCTGTCCACCCCTTGTGTTCACCTAGTGTAGGGACTACTAAGCAATGGAGCTTCAAGGTCTATAGGACACTGAGCTCACATGAATACAGGGGATGTATCTGTTCTCAGCTTCACTGACCAGGAAAGGGATGGCTGCTCTCTAGCCCTGGGGTCACGGGCAGACAAGGCAGGTCCCTTGACTCAAAGTACCTGAATAGAGACTGAAAGCTATCTCTTTAGGGTTTTTGTCCCTGGTCCCAGTCCCTCCCAGTGCCTAGCCACCATGCTTATCCTAGGATTGAAGCTGAACTGCCACCAGGCACACTGCTGCTGAAGAGGGAGGAGCCAGAGGGCAGTCAGAGTGAGCCCTCACCCTCTGCAAAACAGACCAAAAAAGCCAAGAAACGCAAGTGTCATGGGGCTCCTGTGCTCCCAGCTGTGGTCAACACGTTTGCAAACCCAGAGATGCTGGAGCGTAAGTAGCAATCCCTGAGCCTCCCCTTCTCCTCTGTTGGCTGGAACTGACATGGCACTGCCTGGCCCTCCAGCCCCTGCTCTGCCCTGGGTCCTTGTAGGAAGGGCCCAGCGTCTGCGCCCACTGTACCAGTACATCAACTACTGCAACCCTGAGCTGAACCAGGCAGAGGAGGGGAACAGGGAAATCAAGGTAGAGCCGAAGCTGGAGCTGCCTCTGGTTCCTGAGGAGGTTGGTGGGAAGCAGCTTCAGGACTTGCTGCCCATGACAGGTGACCCAGGTTTAGGCCTTGGTTTGCCTTGCTCCATGGCATTAATGCCACCCACCCCTGCTCTGGCTCCCCTGAGCAAGCAGGCTGGAGTGGAACCTGGTGGCTTGCCCAGCCAGGGGGCAAGCGGCTGCTTCAAAGCCGAAGTGGACAAGTCAACGCAAGTAGACATCGACAAGATGCTGAGTGTCTGTGCTGCTCCTCTTGTGCCCCCACTGTCTCCTCAGTACAAATGATCTTCACTCCCTGGAGGTTCCCCTCCTTCCAGACCTAAACCAAGCCTGTCTGCCAGCCTAAACCATCATGTGGAGAAGGGAATTTAGCCTCTATCCCCACTTGGGAACATGGGCTTGAGGAAAATAAACATTTTTCCTTTCCTAAGACTTTGGTCCCCCAAATAGGATGCTTTAATTAGGAAAGCTGGGAAGAAGGGCGGAGCTTTGAAACCTGGCCAGTCATGTGGATTGCCACAGACCTTGAAAAATAGATCCGAGTTAGGAGTGGGGCTGGGGCAGGTGTGGGTCCTGGTCCTATGAACTTAGTCTTGCCAAGTGTATTTGAAGATCAGAGTTAGAACTAGGGGCAGAAAAAAAAAAAATAGCCCTAGGAATCAGGCGTTTGGTTCTGCTCTTTGCCTTTCACAGATGGGCCTGTATCCAGCTTGACCTCAAGGGGACCAACATTTGGGATCTCTGTCAGAGGAAGCAGAGTTTGACTTCCCCCAAGAGTGGCCAGGCGAGGTCTGGTCCATCTGCACTTTGTCACTCATTTCCACAGCGCAGATGAACTAAACCTTGCCTGTGGAGTAGGCCCTGGTGACAGGGTGTTGGCTTTTTTTCTGGCAGGCAGAGAGGGTGGTGGTAGTGAGTGTACTCCCTGGAATCTGTGGTGAAGATGTTAGATGATGACTGTTACTTCTAGCTATCAGGGTCTCTGGGTAGAGTTGGCTATTGTGGATACTGCCAGTAGCTGGATCCTCCTGATTTTCCTGTGGCTCTCAGGCACTTCAAATGCAGGACATTAGGGCTAGGGAGATAGCTCAGGGGCACAAGTACCTGCCTGGCATGCGCAAGGTGCAGAGTTTGATCCCTGGTTCCACAAAAACAACAACCAAAAAACAAACGTAGGACATTCCAAATTAAGTAATTTTTCCTCCTATATTTCTTCTGTACAAGTACTTGAGGCAGAATCCTGGTGTCACCTCAGACCCTATCATATTCTTTGAACCCCACCAGCCAGTTTGCTATCAAGGCCAGTGAACGTGCCCTTTCAAAACCCATGCTCAGCTTCCTTAGCAGCCCCTGGCCATCTCCAGGTAAGAACTGCACATGTGACTGCAGACCCTGGGTCCAGATTCATACAGGACCCTGCCACACATACTTGTGCCTCTGGTAGCATCACTGTCCCATCTAACACTTTGCTTTTCTTGCTCCACCAGTTTCAGAACTTCTCAGTGGCTGCCTGTCACCCTCTGACCCTGACCAGGACATCTTTACTTACCTTCATTTTTAGTACTTGGCTTTCCCTGTCTAAAATCCCTTTATCCTTTTACCTTTCCTCAGGCTAGTCACACTTACCCCAGACAAGTCGGGTACCTGCTTCCTGCTGAGCCTGGCGGCAGTGTTGCCCTGTGTTGCAACACCTGCACCTACTACCATTGGGGTTACAATTGCCTTTGCAACTCTGAACTCCCCAACCACGTGCAGCACTGCATTGTACCCACCTAACAGAGGCCTCAAACCAGGGAGAACATGGTGAGTGATGGAGGCTGTGGAAAGGATAGATCAGCATCCAAATTGGCAGAAGCCATCTGGGGTCCAACCAGCAAGAGACCTATAAGAATGACCTGGCACAATCACTGGTGGTTTGGGGTGGGCAGGCCCAGGTAGCAAGAAAAGAGTAAGATGAAAACCTGGCACATGGCCTTTTCCTGGCATCTTCCCATAGCAAGGCCACAGGCAAACTTTGGGGTCAGGACATTTCTCCCTTCAGTGATCCTACCATCCCAGGCGCCATGAAAACTGAATCTCACCCAAGGACACAAGCACAGATTTGTCAGTGTTCCAGAGTTAAATAAAGGAGTTTGACTTCCTCACTTAGTGAGGAAGCAGAGGCCTGCAGAAAAGCAGCGCTGCAAGAGACCACACGCTAGGGGATTTCTGGCTAAAGGGCTGACCCATGAGGGCTGAGCATCTGTTCTCTCCGCCTGGTGTCTGGGGTGATGTGGGAGAGGCCATCACAGAGGCTCTACTCCTGACCTCCCTAGAGCTGAGACAGGAAATCCTGTTCAGAGATGAGCTAGGCTACAATTCCTGAGGCCTGTTACCCACAGTCTTGTCTAAACACGAACAAGTCTCTAATGGTTTTGGGAGCTCAACATAAGGAATAATTCTTTTTTTAAATATAATTGCTTTTAAACTTTATTTATGTTAGAGCTGGCTCAGCCTGCCCTGGGAGTGGGGCTGGCACAGCATGTGGTGCCGGCAATCGGACCGCGGTCCCTGGGGTTGCCTAAGCTTGCCTAAGCAGGTGCTTTAGACTGCTGAACTATCTCGCCAGCCCCCTAAGGGATAATTCTGAGGCAGCATGTTCCAGGTGGACATGTGGGACCACAGGCAGTGGGGCGAAGAATGATGAGGCAGCCTTTCAACTATTCCTTAAGGGCAGAAATGCTGTATTCCAGAATTGCTGATGTGGAAGATGCCAATCCCGTGCAGGAGGGCTGCTCAATGTGGTCAACACAGGTGGCACAGCTGTCAGGGGTGTGGGTTGGGCAAGTCTGGCTGAAAGCAGGGTCTGGGCTGGACACTGTGAGGGTTGCACGGACAGAAATGTGAAAGGATGGAGGAAAAAGACAAGATGGAAAGATGGAGCAGCAGCTGCCAGGTCTGGGTGAGGTACAAATTTGGTTGCAGGCTGGTGACTAAGTGGTGGGTGTTTTATTTATTTATTTATTTATTTTGTCTTTTTGAGACAGGGTCTCACTATGCAGTTCAGGCTGGCCTTGAGCTCACTTTTGTAACCCAGGCTGGTCTTGAACTCACACCGATCCTCCTGCCTCAGCCTCCCAAGTGCTGGGATTACAGGCGTGCGCCACCACGCCCGGCAATGGTGGGTGATTTAGAAACTCTCTTGGTTGTTATTTCAGAGGAGGGAAGTGAATTTCATTCATTCATTCATTCATTCATTCATTCATTCATTCATTCATTCATTCATTCAGTGAATTTCATTTTTACTGGCCAGGAAAAACTGTTTTGAATTGAGGGAGTGCAGTTAGCCAGAATCCTGAGATCTGGGAAATCTACTTATGCTACCTCCCCTCCAGGAGGGGACGCTGCAGGACAAGCCAGAAACCAGTTTCAGGCTCAAGTCACTACAGACTCCCTGGGTCACAAGCATTTGGGCTTCTTCGAAGCCCAAGTCTCATTTCCTAGTTGAGACTGGCAGGCTCTGATCCCACAAGATACAGAACGTTAAAGAATGTGTGGATGATTAACCTAGGCTCTGAGAGTGCCCTCTGAGGATCTGGGGTCCTCAAGAAAGTAGGTCTGCATTAGGTCCACTGCGATGAGCCTCAGTTCTTGGGAGAATTAGCCTCTGTAAACAGCACAGTCCTCCAGACCCTAACTTTAGCCACTCTGGGCAGCAACACTGAGGGTTTTTTGTTTGTTTGTTTGTTTTTTTTTAACTTTTGTATTTTTAGGGAAGGGTCTACAGTAGCGGTTCTCAACCTGTGGGTCACAACCCAGCAGGGGTCGAACGACCAAAACACATTGGTCGACTAAAGCCATTCTCAATCATAACTGTAGCAAAATTACAGTTTTGAAGTAGCCACCAAAATTCTTTTTTGGTTTGGGGTCACTGCAACATGAGGAACTGTATTGTGGGGTCACAGCATTAGAAAGTGAGAACCATACTAGTCTACAGGGTGCTCAGGGTCTCACTACTAGATTGGACTCATAGTAAACTGCCTGTTTACAACCTCTAAGAGCTGGCATTACAGGCATGGACCACCATGCCCAGTGTCAACTGCTTTCTCAATGCACCCTGGGGGCGGCAAAAGCATGGGAGGCCTGAGGATCGAACCCTGGGCACCTGCACCAGCTTGCAGGCGCTTTAATCTACTGAACTATTTGGCCAGCCCAACACTGCCGTTTCTGATTTAGGAACATCTTGGGTTTTTTTGGTCAACTCCCAAATTTGGAAGGCTCTGGCATCCTAGTAACAGAGTTAGGAGTGTAGTAATTGAGCAGAGCTGAGGACCCCAGGTACAGCAGTAGCCTCTCCTTTCACTGCCAATGTCCAGCCTGAAAAGGGGCACTTTCTGCAGTTCTCTTCCCAGTCCAGGCCTAGCAGATCCCTGCCGTAGGAGGGGCAGTGCCTAGGAGCTGAGTGCTGGGATCAAGCACAACTCTTGGTCAGATGCTGTCATCACATGGTCTTTACTAGGCACCTGCATCCCATCACTTACAACCCATACAACTTTGCCCCCCTCTGCCTGGTTTTGGAGCTGAATGATGATAATAGTACCTTATTAGATTGGTTTGGAGATTAAGTAATATGCTTGAAGTGCTTGCCCTATGGACCCAGAATGCCCTAAGTACACTCCAACACTAACTCTTATTTTATCTTCACACGGCCAAGGCCTGAAAACAGAGCAGTGCAGGAAAACAGGTCTGGTGACCTCAGCAAGGGCTGCCGAGAGAGAGGAAGCTCTCCCTGGGCTGTTCTGGCCAGGGCCTCACAGGACATGGATGAAGTCTAGAGAATGCAACAGAATTTGTCCAGGATTCCCAGCTCAGCAGTTGGCAAAGAAAACACAGTGGCAGATGTGTCCTTTCTCAACATGCCACCCACCTATGACTGAGTGGCTAATGGGCTGTCCCTGTCTGCTTGGTGCCAAACTTGTGTCAAGGGGCAGTGATTCCTTCATCCTCAAACTCGTCTTCTTCAAAGGGCTCTCCTGGAGCCACACCATGTTTTTAAGAACAGAACCCTCCTGACCTCTAGCCCAGGAGGTCCCAGGTTCTCACTGACTGCATGAAGTGGCAAGCCTAACAGCGCCCCCAAGGAACCCTGTGTGCCCTGTCCTCTGAGGAAACATTTCTTTGGAGGACTTCTGGGACTCAGTCATGAGGGAACAAGCCAGAGATGAAAGGCAGGCAGTATGGGATCCACTGTAGGCTTAAAGCTGCTGTGCAGTTTTGAGAAAAGATCAAATCTATCTACAGCAATAAACGAGCCTTTCACTATTAAAAAACCCAATCACCAAACAAAAAACACACCAAGACATTTTGTGTGTCATTTATAGTAACATTCATCAAATGTTCTATGGCTCCGCAAATCTCCTCTCCGCCAAGATAGAGGCCTTTGCCCTACGTGAACAGCACCAGAGCTTACTGAATACATAAGCCCCTCCTCCAGGCAGGTTAGCCTGGTGCAGTCAGATGGCAGGGCAAGTGAGGATCCCTGAGGGATGACTTGTTGCCTCACCAACCCTGAGATACCCCAGGCCCGCAGGAGGACATGGAAATAATAAGGCTTGTTATTTCTCCTCAGCCCTCAGCCCAGTTGGCTCTTTGCTACTTTTTCATCCTGTCAGATCACGGTTGAAGAGCCCAAACCGGGCTTTTACTGGTTCTGCTGACTAGCACAGCCATGAAGAGGTCTGGCAGCAGATCTGCCCTACACAATAATGCTAGTCTAGGCTGTGGCAGTAGGTGTGTTGGCTGTGGTAGTAAGCTGTAGTAGTAGGCTCATTTGTTCCTCAAGTCTGAGGAGTAAATGAGCAGATGGAAGGGAGAATTCCCTGGGCCACCTTCAATCTTCTATCTTCCCTAGTCCAAGCTGAATTACTAAATGAATGACGCTGTCTCTGCCATGGCCAGCTGTACCTTCATCATTGCTCCTGCCCTGATCCCTGTGCCCTGTGGCAGGGAGCCCAACCCAGACTCATAGGTTATTCCGCTGAAGTGCCTCACACAGGTTCTGGTTGGCATCGGGCTCCTCTGTGAGAACCTCCACTGTCTCCCACTCCCCAGATCGGCTTGACTTTTTGATGGCATCTACCACACTCTGCATGTACAGCCCATCCTCGAATGAGGCAGCCATAGAGACAGGGGTGCGGTCCCAGGTGCGGCGGTCCCCTTGCCCCTGGAAGGACTGGCGCAAGGCCTGCACCATGTAGACCATGCCCTTCAGGTAGAGCAGTGGGACATCCTGAGGTCCCTGTTCGGGCAGCCCTGCACCCATAGTCAGTGAGTCCCTCACTAGCAGCTCCTCTTGTGTGGCAGAATTCTTTTGCCCATAGAGGTCAGCTCCACGAGCGACAAGGCGTCCTGCAGAGCCCACCACCATAACTTCATGCACAAAGGCACCTGGCATGTTGAAGTTAAGTGTCACTGTGCTGCATACTCCCCCACCCATGAGCATTTGGAAGAAACAGAAATCATCACTGGTGACATGCCGTATGCCTCGGATGGCAGCGTTCTGCCTCACAAAAGTCTTGAGCAGCCCATGTACCTTCTCAGCTTTCTGGCCGGTTAGGTGGGTCAACAGGTCCACAATGTAGGTGCCCATGGTGTGCAGGCCCCCACCCCCCATGAGCTCATCACAGATCCAGCCATAGCTGGGGCTGAGCAGGCTGCCTGAATAGATGCGGGCATCACAGATCATCACTGCGCCAACATAATGCTCTGCAATCAGCTGCTTCATGCGCACGAAGGCAGGCAGGAAGCGCAGCACGTTCCCCACCAGGCTCATCAGCTGTGGATAGTAGCGGGAGGCTGTCACCATCCGGAAGGCGTCCACTGAGGTTGCAGCCTTCTCACAGACCACATTCTTCCCGATACCTGTGAGTAAGACATAAGGTAAACCTCAAAGTCCAAGGGCTTACACGAGAGAACTGCAGGGTGCGTTAAGCCAGGACCTGCCTCCTCAGCTACATCTCCAGTCCTTTGAGAGACTTAAAAGTTTAGGATAGAGCCGGGCGTGGTGGCTCACGCCTGTAATCCCAGCACTCGGGAGGCTGAGGCAGGAGGATTGGTGCGAGTTCGAGACCAGCCTGGGCTACAAAAGTGAGCTCAGGACCAGCCTCAACTGCATAGCGAGACCCTGTCTCAAAAAGACAAAAAAAAAAAAAAAAAAAAAAAAAAAAAAAAAAAAAAAAAAAAAAAAAA
>PVJA010014580.1:20992-47235 GCA_004027025.1 Myocastor coypus | reverse complement strand
GAGGAGGAAGAGGAAGAGGAAGAGGAAGAGGAAGAGGAAGAGGAAGAGGAGGAGGAGGAAGAGGAAGAGGAAGAAGAAGAAGAAGAGGAAGAGGAAGAGGAAGAGGAGGAAGAGGAAGAGGAAGAAAACGAAGAGGGGAAAAAAAAGCAGAGCAGAAGGGAGAAGGAGAAAGGAGAATTCTGTTTCTACAAAAATGTTAATTTTTTGGAAAATAGGATTTACTTAACACTCCCTTTAAAAAATAGGCACAGGCCTTGGTGCTGGTAAGCCTATGGTGCGCATACTACTGCAGGCTGTTCATATCCCTGAAAGCTGAAAGGCTCACTATGACTGGCTGGAGGATGCCAAGAGTGACCCATATATTGAAAATCAAAGAAAACCTATTGTAGCTGGGCGTGGTGGCGCACGTCTGTAATCCCAGCACTCGGGAGGCTGAGGCAGGAGGAATGGTGCAAGTTCAAGACCCAGCCTGGGCTACAAAAGTGAGTTCAAGGCCAGCCTGAACTGTGCAGTGAGACCCTGTCTCAAAAAAGGCAAAAAAAATAAATAAATAAATAAATAAAAAATAAAGAGAACCTATTGTGACCGCAGTAGCTAAAGCACGCATCTCCTGGCGAAGTCACACCTTTAAAACATTCAGTAAGAATTACCTATGACCCTGGCTGTTTAATAACTTGCCCAATCTAGAAGTTATATGCTTTTGTTCTTTTATCACCTGCTGGCCAGAATATAGATCATATTCTGGGACCATCTACAAGGAGTCTCAGGAGTAGAGCACTTCGTTTGTGCCTCTTTAAACAAAACCCACTCTAGTCTCTCCCTTCTTCTTTAGCAAGGACTCATGGGGCAGTGCTGTGACTCCATCAGGGCAAGGGCCAATCCATCACCATGTGGGCGACACCTCCTGGGCTCTACTACCCCATTCGTCACCAAAGCAAGTTGTTGTTCTAATGATATATTAGTGTAATAATTGGCACAAGACACATCATTGATGTATTACTCAAAAGACGGCCCTATTTATGGAAGTGTGTATCCAGGAAGCTCCTGGGTACTTTGGGGAGACAGTTGGAAGACTTCCACAGAATCTCAACTCAGCCAAGAAGCACAACGCATTGGAAGGCATTTTCTGAGCTGCGAAGAGGAATACTTGTCTGAAATAAATCTCCTCTCATCTTTGTGATAAATCTCCAGCCCTATTTAACCTTGGTGTCTTGACTAATTCTAATTTGCAGGCACTGTCTCGCTCTGTACAGAAAAATCTGAATTTTGCTGTGGGGAGCTTCTGGCTCAGAAGACAGACAAACGCTCCTGTGTACGTCTGTTTCTTAGGGAGTCTGTGGCATGGAATACCTCAGAGATTTTCAATTAGTTTGAAGTAATTGAAATCACCTATAATGATAATCTCATTGAACACTCATTTGGTGTTCTCCTATATTTCATTGCTTCTCCTGCTCTATAAAAATAGATTTATTTCCCTTCCCTCACAATGTTTCTTGTTATTAAAAACAGAAGATTGCTTGTCAAATGTGTTATTTGCCACACATGAGACCGTCCACCATCCCACTCTCCGTGTGTACTACATGGGCATATGATTAGCTGAACCTCGCTCACCATATTCATGCAAAAAAAAAATACTGCTAATTGGATGAACACATATATAAAGGCTAATTAAAATGTAGCATTTACATCATCATAACTTCACTTGATAATGACTAATGGAAACATCATAGTAAGTATGAAAGCCTACCCTACAGATTGTGCTCTTTCACATAATTGGTCTTGTGATTGAGGTGAGTTCCTTAGGCAAAATTTATGATTCCTATGACATTCATCTCACTTGGCACTAGATTAGACATGCAACAGCTTGAAGGAAGCACAGAACAAAAGGTCAGGCAGAAAAGAAGGACGCCACACCAGCCCAACAGCTCTCAGAGTGTTTCTGGGACTGAGGCTGGTCTACCATCTACCATTCCTTGCAAGTATATAGGAAACAGAGACGTGGACTCTGCTTGGGGCCAGAGAATGCCTTGGCCTTGCGATGGGTTCTCAGAAAAACCATCGGGGATTTCTGATGTAATATATAAGTAGTGCTTTTGACCAGTATTATGGCTTGAATGTGTGTACCCGTAAACTTCAGGTATTGGAATCTGAGACCCAGTGTAATAGTGCTGAGAGAAGGAGCACTGAAAGGTGATTCGATCCCGAGGGCACCACCCTCAGCAGGAGGGGCCAGTGAAGCTTCTTTGTTGGCCCTCCCACCTCTTCTGCCAGTGAAGACTTCACAAGGCATCATCTTACTACCAATGGATCCTTATCAGAAATTGCATCTGCCAGCAATTTGACCTTGGACTCTAACCTCCAAAGTGCTAATGACTAAATTTCCATTATTTATAAATTATCTATTTTTAAGGATTTTGTTAGAGCTGCACAAACATTGCATGCACTATTCCAAATGAGTGTGAAAGCATGCACTTACCTATTTGTGCTTCAATTGGCTGGTGGTGTCACTGTATTGATGTGTGGTGTTTTTTTTTTTTTTCCAGTACCGGGGATTGAACTCAGGACCTTGCACTTGCCAGGCAGATGCTTATGTCACTGAGCTATATCCCCGGCCCCTAATGTGTCACCCTATTGAACAGAACCACTGTGTAGATGAGGGACTGCATTTGCTTTGTGTGCAGACCTCCGGGGACCCCTCCTGGCTCTGACTTTTCCGTGGCTGCCTCAGTTTCCACCTCTTCCCTCTTCGCTCCCAACTGTCATCATTCCAGGTGTACACAGGGTCAGCCCAACTCCAGGCTTCTTGTCATACTATGTCTGGATAACACAGAAACTGTAAACAAACTCAGGAACCTGTCCCTGCTCTGGCTCCATGACTTCCCCGGAAGTCTCCTCATACAACAGTGGGTGACTCTGGATTTCCATTGAACATGCTAATGAGGAGGATACTAACAGTGACTGGAGCTTAAACAACTGGGAAGAACGTAAGCCATAGCACCACTTTAATTATTGATTTTAAATCATATTCAAAGACTAATTCATCTTGATGAACAGAGATTTATCCCTGGAAATTGAAGATGGTTTACAATTCTGAGTATAAATAGATTTTAAAACCTAATAGGAAAAGATCTACTTATATGATACTAATTTTAGCATAAAAAATTGGTGCAGCCCTTTGTGAAAAGATATAGCTATAGGCAGGACACATAAAATACACATGAGCTTAACCCATGAATCCCAGTTCCTAATAACGCCTCCTAAGGGTCACGTTCTGAGGCATGCGTTGCGCTCTTTCTCGCCATGGTCCCCCATGCGGTGCTTTGTTCCACCTAAGAGGCCTCCACTTCGCTCCAAAACCACCCACTGGAATAGGTACATCCATCCTTGCTGTGAAGGTCTATTCCAAATTCATAACTGATCAGGCATTTTCTACATGGTGAGAGCTTTTAGCCCACAAGGTGAAGATTTCCAAAATGGAGCCCAGCAACTGCTCCTCTTCACTCAGGCCAGACTGACCTCTTCAAGCACAGTCCACACCTTTACTCTAACATCCACAAGTTCATCAGCAAAAGGCCCCAGTGCCATTGCTCTGCCTCTCCCCAGGCCTTTCTCAGTGACCTGCATTACAGAAGGACTCACAGGGCTTCTGGACTCCCATCCTGCTCTGCCACATCCCGCTCTGCCAGTGAGATCTCCTGAGGCGGCTCCCTGCAGTGCAGGGGGTGTCACATCTTCCTATCCCAGACTACCAGTCTCATCTGTTTTTCTATAGCATCTACATAAAATATTCAAATTCTATAATATGATCCATGCTTCTTTTTCCCACTGCCTTTACCTACTCTTTTCTTGTCTTCCTTTGCCAAGGCTGCTGTGAGCTGAGTGACTTAATAACTCACTGTCTTACAGCTCTAAGTGCTGCCAGGCCTAGACCCAAATGCCAGCAGGACTGGCTCCTTGGGAGGGACGGAACTGTCCTAGGACTCCCTCCTTGGCTTACAAATCACTGTGCTCATGTGCATGTGCATGTTCATAAGGACCCCAGTTGAACTGGATTAGGAACCAGCCCTGCTCCCATAGGACTTCATCTTAACAGTTGCATCTATAGTTACTGCATTTAAAAATATGGGTATGTTCTCAGGCCCTCGGGATTGGGACATTTGCAGGGAGACACCAATTCAGTCTGTAACACTTGCCCCAAGAATTTTATTTGAAGTTCCTGTTGAACTTTGCCCCATTCGTGAGTACCCTAAACTTTTTGTCTCAATACATTTTCTCATCTCCCTCCAGCTCCTAAATTCCCACCCACTGTGTCATATACATATGCAAATAGCCCTCTTTTCCTGTTGATGACCAAATAGATGACTTTACAGCATCTTGTTGGGTGAATGTTAGAACTTATTGATTATCTGGTGTCTAGTGTGTACAAGTGGGAGCTCCGCAGTGTCTCACCCACAGCTGTTAGATAAGTGTCCACAAGGATTCCACAAGATATGTGGGTCTCATTCATTTCACTTACCAACCTGAGAGAGTAAATAAAATCTGAAAGGTACGATAGATGCTATGAAATGGGAGGAAAAACTGGGATGAGGAAAAGGACAAAAGAAAGAGGGGAAAATATATCTTGATGTATATGTGCAAGGTAATTCAATAGATGAGCTGATTTCTGCTCATCTATTGGAAGGAGCAATTAATGCTTAATTTTTTTAAAATGTATAGTCATAAAGTTCTTTTTTTTACTTTATTTATTTGTGTTACGGCCTACTCAGCCTGCCATGGGGTTGGGGCTGGCACAGCATGTGGTGCCGGGGATCAAACTGTGGTCCCTGTGGTTGCCTAAGCTTGCCTAAGCAGGTGCTTTGAACCACTCAGCTATTTCACTGGCCTGTTATTTTCTTAAAAAAATATTTTTCTTCCTTTTAGCTCCTAATAACCTTGTTGTTGTTTACTGATTTTGGAGGACAATGTCTGTCAAGCTAAACAGCTAATGTAAAGATAACTATGCAGCGCAACAACTATTTTTTAATTCCTATTCGTTTGTTTAATGAAATTTTGTATCATTTCTAATTTTTTTATCATTTTGTATTCTTTAAAAAATAAGAAGAAAATGACTAGATTCCATATGCTAGACGTTTTTAAGACATTCCTCCAAAATCTGGTACTGCCCTCTTCTGTGTTTGGTAGTCTTCTTCAAAAAGGAGACCCAAAATATTCTGAAATTAGTATCTAGTTGAAATTGTTATCTAGTTGTCTTAACTCAGCTTTTAAGAGTCCAGCGGGGGTAACAGCAGCACTAAATTTTATGCAATGCTTTGCTGACCTCGAGTCCACTTAAGTTCTACACATAATTAGACTGAAACCAGTCAGAGAAGCTTAGTGTATACAGTGGGATTATTAAAAAAGAAAAAAAAGCATTAGTTGGGACAAGCAAGAGAACACTGATTTCATTTAAAAAAAAAAAAAAAGGTTGACATTCTACCATAGAAGAGTAAAAAAAAATCAGTGGGATAAATTGAAAATTGTCTACATTGACCTTTAAGTATCTTCCAATGATATATATGGTTAATAGTCACCTTCAAGAAAGTAGTCCTCTGTTTTCCTTATCAGAGAATTTCCACTTCTGCTGCCCTGCTTTGCAAAATTATTTCACTGGCATTGCTTCATTTTAGATTGCGTCACACCCATCTCCTAGAAAGACCCCAAATATCTTGAAAGCCAAAGTCCAGCTATAAGACTATGCACTTTACATATGCCACCAGTATTTCTTATACTGGGGAGGTGTGGTTAGTAGATGGAAAATAATTGCAAATCCTCATAAGGTGCAAATATAATTTAGAAAACCCTACTGTATTTCTTTATGTAAGAGCCATGAGAAAAGGATAGAGTGTGCCTTCTCTCCTGGAATGCAAGTTAGTGTATCACGTTCTCCTCCATATAACATGGTACCTAAAAGTCTAAAGGTTGCAGAGATAAACATCTAATCAAGCCAGAAACCACTCCTTCTGCACACTTGCTTCCTGCTGTGCTGGGCATAAAAATCTGCTCCTATCTGAGAGTTTAAATGAATGGAATTTTCTCTGGGCTAAGCAAGGCCAAAGGGATAGGTGTTTGTTGTAGAGGCTTAAGGCTCAGCTCAGTCTGCCTCGGTTTAACAGAAGAATCAAAGGACAAAGATTCCTAAGGATGCCAAGAGGCCAAGACTCATCTCTGGAGGCTCCATCTCCAGCTGGCTAGGAGAGGAAATCTCTGTGCCTAACAGGTTCTATGGTCCACAGGCTGCTAGGCTTGCAACTAGCTTCCTGTTTGCTATTGAGATAGAAGCTTCTAACTATAATTCATACTCTAACTTGGCCTTCCTACATGTTTTGCTTGATCCAAACAATGTGGCTCAAATTTTTAATTACAGAGTAGACACTGATACTTAAAATTAAGAAGTTTCATTAAAACATATGGTTTTCTGGCTTTTTATGAGAATTTAGAAAAGCCAACACCTTGGAACTACTCTGTTATGGAGTAAAGATCAGCCAGGGTCATGTAGTGGCTGTCCCCTTCAGATAAGGCATGAGGACTCCAGTTGGACAGGTCCTCTCCTCACCACTCCTTATTGCCTTCCCAGCATTAAGAATCCCTTAAATCTTAAGTGTTACCTCATATATGGCCTTAGCTCTACTCATCTCTTTGCTTTACATGCAAGATTCTATTTGTCATTTGAAGCTGTAATCCCTTTATCTCTGTGCTCCCAGAATTCCTTGCTACCTCCAGTTTCTACAGCTACGAAGAAGTTCAAACCTTTATGCTCAGTGTTGGACAATGTAAAGACATGATCCAGCACTTGGGAGGCGGAGGCAGGAGGATCATTGTAAGTTTAAGATCAGCTGGACAAAGAAGTGAGCTCAAGGCCAGCCTGAACAGCATAGTGAGACCCTGTCTCAAGAAGACAAAAATAAATAAACAATAAAAAAACTGTATGGATTAACCCACCCACCTATGGATTCCCTTGTTTGCATACACTAATGTTGCTAAAATTCCAAGGCCTTAAAATTGAAATCCCCTTGTCTTTATCATGTGTCTGGCATTTGCTGAAGTCTTGCAGGTGCTTTCCAAGCTAGTTCCAGGAGTCAATGCCAGCACAGCACCCACAGAGGCAACAGGACTCTCCCTGCACCCCATTGCAACCCGCCAGAAAGCAGGAACCGCACCTATAGAAAATTACCCTCCGCCTGTCAGGGATATCTTCCTCAGACTGGCAGCTTATACAGAGAAGCCAGAGAGTCAACGGGCCTGAAAATTAAGCTTCCTTCTCTGCCTTGGAATTCATTTTCTGTGCTCAGCTCTGAGGCAGCTTGACATGGGGGAGATGGAGTCTTCATGTGTGAGTTCCCGAAGCCAATGTTTCAGTCCTTCCCAAAAGTGATTGGTCCCCCAGTAGCTATTAAATGCCAACAACAGCCCTGACACTCAGTGAAGACATTGGCGACAGCAGGAAGAAGTCCCAGCTCTCGCAAAGTGACTGCAGAGAGAGGTGCCAGTGAGCAAGAAGGTCCCACGGACCATCGCAAACACACTGTGGTACCTGTGCACACATTTTTCTGGCAAGTAATGTCCTTGAGTTTTACCCTTCAAAAACAATGTCCCAAGAGTACAGCTTATGACTTGTTATTAGTTATGCAGCATGTGGGAAAATATGAGCTAAAAGGTAAAATTCCAAAGAGCACAGACTACAGGATGGAGTTTCTTTCTTCAGAATGAATTTATTTGGTCACTGTCCAGCTCGAGTCTGTTTTAAATGACTCTGTAATCCATACGTCCGACAAGGAATTGAAAACGAATAGGAAGAATGGGTCACATTAGATGCAGTATCAAATGAAACGTGTTTACTTTCTGTACTAAAAAAAAAAATCTAAAGAGAAGAACAATGTCTCGCTTTGGAATTTTTATACATTTAGTTTGGGGGCCAGCACAATGATACCCCACTGTTCAATAAAAGCAAACAGACCATTTCATTTACTTTTTTGTACCCCCAAATCACTCCGTATAAAGGTATGTGAGACAAGTATTTTTTAGTACAATAAACAGTAAGTTTGAAAATGTTGGCTTTAACTCATGTCATATATCACATCAACCTTTTTTCTGAAGAATTTTTTTTTCTTTTGAAGAAAAAAAAACATAGACTATGTTGTCACTTTCTCACAAATAAAAATGCTCCCAGTATAAATTTTATCTACTGAAGTTATCACTAACATTTGGGCTAAAAATGATTTATTTCCCTTTTTCCTCTTCAGAACCTGCCTGCTAGGGCTTCTTCTCTGTTATCTATCTGCCTTCAACAAATTGCTGGATTCTCAGAATAAGGAGTGCCTGGTTGTTTCTGGGGAAAAAGTTCTTCCAGAAACAGTACAAAAATCCAGCCTGACACTTTAGTCCATCATAAAAGAAGAACCGTCTCAGGACTTTGGCCTTTTAGGGACGCAAATGAACAGGGGCCGTGAGCTCAGAGAAGCTGAATCCAAGCCGGGATGCATCTGTTCTGCCTCTTTAACCTCTTGCTACTTGACAAAAATTAGTGTCATCTCTGGGCAGAAGAGCTCCGTGGTAAAGAGACAATAGGTGTGTGTGTGTGTGTGTGTGTGTGTGTGTGTGTGTGTGTGTGCACGCGCGCGCAAAATGGAAATGAGCCTGTTGGGATCAGTTATCTCTACTGTCACTTCAGGCTCTGAGATTTCTTGACTTTCTGGCTATTTCCCAAATAACCTCAAATTTTGAAGTGAATCCATCCACCTCCCCCAATATTAGTTTCACAAATGTTACATTAATTGTAATCACTGCTATTAATTCATCTCAAAATAAAGCAATTTTACCTTTTAAAATGAATTAATGGTGTGCTTGATTTTGATGTTTCCCTCCTTTTAACTAATGAGCTATTTTAACTAAAGTTTCCCAGTCTCTTGTTAGAGTAAAATACAAAGTACAAAATCTAAAAGAAGAATTGCATGTTCAGTGTTCGGCATTGTAAGCACTTTAGAGGAGGAAAATAAGTTAAAATGATTGCTTTCCCTACTGGGGCAAAAGTGAAGGGCTCATTTTTGGAATTGCACACAAGGGTGAGGAGCTCGTCACCTCAGGAAATGCAGGTCTACCCCAGCTGCACTGGCAGCCTGCTCTGTGAATTGCAATGAATAGAAATCAAGGTTGTGGCTTTCCTAATATCATACTCAGATTTTTTAAATGGTTTTCCACAGTGTTAGGGAAGAGGAAATTCAGCCTAACGTATAATGAGTGTATCTCAATTATTTTTCTCTCCTTGCTGGGACAAAATAGTCAACACGCAAAATTAAGGAAGGAAAGGTTTATTTAGCTC
The DNA here is from genome assembly GCA_004027025.1 of Myocastor coypus. Classification (NCBI taxonomy): domain Eukaryota; kingdom Metazoa; phylum Chordata; class Mammalia; order Rodentia; family Myocastoridae; genus Myocastor; species Myocastor coypus. The sequence goes on along the minus strand of PVJA010014580.1, from coordinate 37,880 downwards.
ACAATTAGTGGAGGTTTCAGTCCGTACTTGGCTGGCTCCAAGGCAGAGTGGCACATGGCAGAGGGCAGCCATTCATGGTGGCAGAAGACAGCAAAGAGCAAAGGGAGGAGCGGCAGCTGCAGCAGCTAGCAAGCGCCTCCCCCTTCCTTATGTTGTATGCAGATTACCCACCCCAGGGCAGGTGTAGCACTTACACCCGTCGTCCCAGCACTGGATCATGCATTAATCGCAAACACTAGAAGCTTCCCCGTCATTGGATGAGGCTCTGGGGGGTCAACTAGACATAAATCAGAACAGAGTAGCATTTCTTTTGGGAGGGTAGGCTCTGGACCACACTTGCTCAGAAAAGTTCTATCACCCTTTCTAGAGCCCCAGGGAGAGGCATCTCCTTTGCTTCAGACTCCTTCCTCACCTGTAGAGTGGTGATCATGATACCACTCACATGCCCTTGGGTGGCCATAAAGCTCAAATGAGGCTGTACATGAAAAATGCCTGGTGCCTGGCTTAGCGTGTGGAGAGCACGTATGTATTTTAGGTGGTGTTAGCATTCATCACTATGAACCTGTAGGACCCAAGCCTTATGAACTACTGATAAACACTCTCTCCATTCCTGAAAGGAAATCCATCGAGTGTTCCTCACCTTGCCAAGCTAAAGTCAACACCACCTTGAAGATCTTTGTATATAATGTAAGAGGGCTTTTAAGAGGGTTGTTTATTCATCACATTTGAGGTCTAATAATAACATTAATAATTATTCATGGGGGATAAAAGTAATCAGAAACCAGCTGATTGCTGGTGCTATCAGGAAGGACTCATCAAGGCCATGGAATGAACCTCATTGTCTTGCTCTGGACAAATCAACCCTGGAATCCTCTGGACTGCCAGGAGCCTGAGAAAAGGGGGGGGCACGTTGAGGTCATTTCTGTCTACATCCAGTGCACCATGTTGTGACCCTGGGTCTTGCTCAGCTTTCAAAGCCTGGAAGAGGACCAAGGAGACAGCTCAGTGCACAATCACCTGCCTGGCAAGAACAGTCCTGAGTTTGATTTTTGGTACAAACAAAACAAAAACAAAGCAGGGAAGTCCTGAGCAAATGAGCTTCTTTTAGATTTTTCTATGGAATCTATTGCAGCTTCATGAAGTCATCCATTCATTTATTTGTTCAATACTGAAAAAGCCTAAAAGCACATCTCAGGATCCACACTGTGTTTAGTGACAAACAGCACGGATGTGGTCCCTGTCCTTGTGGAGAGCAGGTAGTTTCCTGGGGGAGACTGATCCTGTTGCACAAATAGTAATCACAAAAATGAATTCATAGTTATGAATTGCATTAAAGGTTATCTTGAAAAAAGGAGGTGAGAGGTGGAAGCGGAGGGGAGTGTTCAGAAGGGAGTCAGGCAGGGACATTGGCACAGAGAAGATTTCTCAACAGAAACCTGAAGCCTGGGTCAGAGTGGAGGTAAATCCTGGACAATGTTGCAGGCAGATGACTTCAGAATGGAGGCTGGAGGGAGCATCTTAAGGCACTATCAAGCTACCAGCAAGTCGGAGAATAGAGTCAGAAGAGCTTCCCTGGACAACAGAGGAGCAGTCAGAGCCAGGCAGGCAGGGCTTTGCGGATAAGGTACGGGTTGTGTACATCGAAGCAACCTGAGGTAATAGAGGCCTTAAGAGGGAGAAGAAAGTGGTCAGAATCACAGTTCATAAGAACTCAAAGGCCTTGTGAGTGCTGATGACAGCAAGCCGGGGCCAGCTAGGAGACCACTCCAGGTGACGGGAGGTGTGCAGCCCACCCCGAAATCATTAGTCACTATTTTTGTTAATCTAACCCTGACGGAGAGTCCTACAATCATCAGGGGGTACCAAAGTGATCTCTACCCTAGAGTGCCTAAGATCTAACTTTAATCAGGCTCCAAACAGTCTCTCAGAACTGTCTTCTTGACTGAGAAGTTTCCCACATTCAAACCCTGGCAAAGAGGGGTCCATAAGACACTTCTGAGTAAAAGTTCTCTTTGGGACTCCAATACCACACTACATTCTTCCCCAGCTGTTGACTAGACCAAGGGAAGAGCGAAGACGCTTCTCTTTGGTGCTTCAAGTACGGATGGAGGACTGGGACAGAAGTGTGAGAATTTCACCTCTTACCTGGATGATCTATAGTTCAAAAGTTACTCACGTTATTTCAACAGGAGAATTTAATACAAGAATTGTGGGCCAGACATTACGGAGCTGAGAAGGTCGAAGAGTGAACATTAAGTTATGGAGTTTAGGAGTCAGACAGAATTAGGATGATCAAAATTTAGAAGCTTGGTTGGAGGAGGGACCCTTAGATTGGGACCTGTACCTTTAAGGTGGGCACACAACTTGGCTGATGCGGCAGGTGAACCCCTGGGGTTCTTGATTCTGTGCTTATGAGAACTGGAAATTGGAACCATTACTTCAGGAACAAATTCCCATGGGTAGAAGCCGAAAACTTTCCCCTCTCCTTCTCCCTGACTAATGATCTTCCACCAGCACCCTCTATGGGCAGCATCTGTTATTGCGCCCCGACAGGAAGCCGTGAGGTAACAGATCAAAGACCTTTACAGTCAGCCTCAGCAGAAAGACAGGTAAGGTTTGGCTGAGCGACAAGGACTTACTGGCAGCGCCCTAAGTGATCGTGTGGCAAATTATAACCCCGAGCTCAATTTTAGCGAATTTCCATTATCTCGCAATACATTTTTGACATGATATTATCGACCCGTAATTTCCCCCAGTTAGGGTGGGTAACCTGCATGCAGTAGGAGAGACCAAAGGACACTTGTTCACCCTTCTCTCCTGATGCTTTTGCTGTTCTCTGTGGCCAACAGCTGTTGCCCTCTGCCACACGTACCACCCTGCTTTGGAGCCAGCCGACCACAGACTAAAACCTCAACAAGTTGTGAGATAACTAACTCCCCTCTCTCCTGTAAATTGGGGTATTGGATATTTCATGGCAATAACAACAACTTGGTTTTCATCTGTTTTAAAAATGTTCTCGTTTGTTTTCTTTTTTAGGGAATATTCACTGGGTAATATCTTCATTGGGTTGAAAAACTGCTTTGTCTTTGATGCTTCAAAAATATCATTCTGTTATCTTTTACCTTTATTGATACTGATTGAAAGTCAGCTGTCACTCCTATTGCATCCATGGCTTTCCTGCATATAATGCTTCTGTTTTACTTGGTTGCTTTCAAGCTTTTATTCTTATCTTTGAGTTTCTGAAACTGAACATTGACATATTTAGACCACGTTTTTATGTATCCTCCTGGATATTTACTAATATTCTTGGACCTGTAGGTTTAGGATTTTTACAAATTTTTTAAAAATTAGACCTTATTTCTTCAAATATTTTTTCTTGCTTGCTCTTGTATTTGTTTGAACTTGCCAATATAGATATGTTGGATAAATTGATATCATTCCAAAGATCACAGATAGTCAGTTTACTTTTAATGACTTTTTTATTCTTTGACTTGTGTAATTTCTCATTTGTGTTCAAATTCATTGTGTTCTCTGAGGTTTCCATTTGCTACTAAATCCATTTATAAATTTTATATCTGTCTCACTTATTCTTTTCTTATTGCTGGGACAAATACCTGACACTCAATACGAAGGGAAGAGAGATTTATTTCGCTCACCGTTACTGGAGGTTTCGGTCCGTTCTCCGCTGACTCCAGGGTGGAGTGGCACATGGCAGAGAGCAACCTTGAATGGCGGCAGCAAAGAGCAGAGAGCACAAGGAGTGGCAGCGGCTCAGGCAACTAGCTCACCCCTCTCCCCTCCTTACATGGTAATGCAGAGTGTCTGCTCCAGGACACTCACCCACATAATCCAGCATTGGGTCAAGAATCAATCACAGACTCCAGAAGCTGCTCCATAACTGCATGAGGCTTTTGGGGGTATGTTATGCTTTATGTCTAGTTGTCCCCCCAAAGCCTCATGAGTCAGGGGGCGGGCCTTCTAGAGTTTGAGACTTGATCCATGATCCCTGGGATTATGGGTTTTAGTACTGATGGGATTATGGATCTAAGTACTTCTGGGATTATGCATGTAGCCTAAGGTGGAGGCTCAGGCGGAGAGCCTGAATGTACTATAAAGAGAGACAGAGAGACAGACTACAGCTGTTGCTCTCTGCTCCCCTGTTTGGTCAGTGGCCTCTGTCATGATTGTTGCTGTTCTGCTGCCTGCCATGGACTGATGCTCTCTGCCCTGTTCCACTCAGCCTTGGGCCAGCCGAATATGGATTGAAAACCTCCAGTAACTGTGAGCTAACAAACCTTTCCTTCCTTCATCTTGAGTGTTGGGTATTTGTCCCAGCAACGAGTAAAAAGTAACTAAGACAGGGTACAACTAGACACACACCGCATTACCTAAAATATAGTTTTGGGAGGGCCAGGGACATAGCTCTGTGGCACAAGTGCCTTCCTGGAAAGTGCAAGGTCGTGAGTTTGAACCCAAGTCCCACAAAAAATAAATAAAATAAGTAAAAATAAAATACAGTTTTGCTCTAAAATGATCATTGTACTCTTCTTTTCTTCCTCCCAAGATTCCTATCAATTCATGTACAATGCTCCATTTTCCCTTAAGACTTCACGTGTATTTATATGAACTGCTTTATTTTTTTTAAGATTTGTTTATTTATTTCTCTTAAACCTCATGTATTTGTTTGTGTTGTGGCTGCCTCAGCCCGCCCTGGGGTGGGGGTGTGCAGCATGTGGTGCCAGGGATCGAGAAGCGGTCGCAGCGCTTGCCTTAGGTTACCTCCGCAGGTGCTTTAGACCACTGATCCACCTCGATGGCCTTTTCAGTACCATGTAGACTAATTCCAATATCTGGTCACTTAGGAGAGTCAGTTTCTATTGCCTTTCTTTTCTCTTGCTTATGGATCGTATCTTCCTCTTCTTATGCCTAGTAAATTTTGATTATATGTTGAACAATGTAAACAATGAACTGTAGAGACTCTGGATTCTGCTTTCTTTATAGATGTTTTTCCTAGCATGCAATATACTTTTAAACTCCTGATTGTGATTTCGCTGGGTGGGCAGAAGTTAAGAGCTCCATGTATTTCTTTCAGCTTGTCTTCTGGCTGCTTCCTGCCAGGTTGCTTAAGGTCTTTCTCTTGCATGTGTATTTCAGGCATGAGCCTGAAAATTGGAGTGGAACTTGTCTTCAGATTTTGGGTCTCCGCTTTGTGTATCTTCTCCTTTGCAGAACAATAGCCTTCTGTCCATGTTTTCCAGCTACTTTGGGAAGCCTGAATTCTATCTGAATATTCAAGGCAGTAATCCCGGGGAATTTGCCTTTCTTTCCAGCTAGACAATGAAAACTTGTAGGTGTTTGCAAACAAAACTCTGCATAAACGCAATTTTTAGCCAATGTATTTCATTTGAAGCACCAACCCTCTCCATTTTCTGCTTTCTTTTAGTCACTTTCTAGTATATTCAAATGATTGTTTAAGAAGTATTTTGTAGAGGCTGGGATATAGCTTAGTTGTAGAGTGCGCAGGCTGGTCCTGCACTCAATTATAGGGGAGAGGAGAGGAGGGGGAGGGGAGAGGAGAGGAGGGAAGGGAGAAAGGAAAGGAAAGGGGGGGACTTGATATTTGTTATGTATGGATGCATATCTTGGAACAAGCAAAATTATCATTAAAAAGCAGAGTTCTTGACTCATAACTTTTTATCTATCAGAACATAACCTTCTAAAAAATTGCTGGCCTTATTTATATATCTAGTCCAAAGTGGCTGAGGTTGTAGGTTTCACACTTAGGCCAACACCAGGTAATATTAAAATTTAAACAATCAGATAGATGGAGAAAATGGTTTGCTGTTATATTTATTTGCATTTCTTCAATTATGCATAGGATTTTCCTTAGATTAGTCAGCAGGCTTTTGCCATGAAATTTCTGGTTACTCACTTTGCTTAACCTCCTATTGAACTGTTTATCTTTCATTTGCCTTAAGAACTTTCTGTAGATTAAGGAAGTTAGCACTTTAGTTGCCACAAATACTTCTCCAGGTTTGCTTATTGCCTTCGACTTCACTCGTGATATTATTTCCATGTTCAAATTTTAATTTTATAAGTAGTAAAGACTCGCAGTGTTCTTTTATGAGTTCAGTGCTATGCTTAAAGGCCTTTCCACATTATGCAATTATAAATACATTCATGTACAGATTTCTTCATTCATTTAGAGGTTTGTTTTATTTCATTTTATTGTATTGTGTTGTTTTATTACTCAGTCTAATCCTTCTTTTCTCTTTTTAAGGTTCTTATCTATGTTATATTGCACTATATTATAGATAAATTACCTGTCTGAGTGTGATTTATTTTTCTTAACCCGGCGCTGTCCTCTGGGTGCTATTAGTCCTTGGTCAGCACTAAGCTGTCTTCCTTCCTGGACCTTCATTTTCCATGTTAATATTCAGTGGGTCCAGCCTGAAGGACCAAATGCGCTGAGATGCACTATGCTACCAATTGCTTCTATCACTACTTTCTCCATTTTTATATATCAGGATGGGCAGAAAGGTGTCCTGGCCTGGACAGAAAGGCAGCACGTCTCGGTGGCTGCTGGCCTTGTTCCTGTTGGGAGCTGCAGGTCCTCCTCAGAGCCCCGTGCCTAGTGAGAGCTGATGGCACTTCAGATAGACGAGCCCTATGATGGGGAGCCAGGCAACTGTCACGGTCTCTGCACAACATCAGCTGCACCTCTCAAGTTCACATTGCAGGTTCTGGATAGTCAGAATAATTCTAATATGAAAGGTAAAGACCAGTGGACTACATTTTAGTTATAATATGATATCATTATCAAAATACAACCAAAAATAATTGAATGCTGCTATAATAACCTCATTCACTAAGTAAATGAATATGACAAATCTCCCATCAACGTATACATCAAACGAAAATAAGAAATATACTATAAACAGAGTAAAAAAAATGAAGATTAGAGACTTACAAACAATAGCAAGTTGTGCATGCTCTTGGGAGGTTTTATTACATTCAACACAAGAAATTTGCTTGTTGATATTTACTGAGAAAAACATTCACACTACAGAGGACAACTTGAGCACTGACAAAGACCCAGCTCAGTAAGAAATGAACATGCAAGGAAATTTTATTTGTAAATGAAATCTACTTCCTTTAAGAATGACCTAAACCGGGGCCCGGCAGGATGGCTCGGTGGTCTAAAGCGCCTGCTTAGGAAAGCTTGGGCGGCTGCAGGGACCGTGGTTTGATCCCGGCCCCACATGCTGCGCCAGCCCTGCCCTCAGGGCAGGCTGAGTCGGCCATAAAAATAAATAAACAAACAAAGAATGACCTAAACCATGAATGTTAAAGGTATCAAACCAAGCAAGATAAGCAAAAGTACATATTTTGGGGTTGGGATGCTAGCTCAGTGGCAGAGAATTGCCTAGCATGTGTGAGCCCCCGGTCTAATCCACTAAACATTTTTTAAAGTACATATGAATCCATAAAAGGGAGAAGCCATTTTCCTGTTGATATCTAAAATTTGAAATTTACCTTCAAATCTGGCCTCCAAAGAGCATAAGTTAGGATTTCAACACCAGCAAATAACAGGCAATAAGCCAGTCTAGTCCTTCAAAGGTGCCATGTGAGTGATTCTATAAAATTAAAATACTGTTATGTCAAGAAAAACATAGTTTTTTTAAAAAATTCATGCATGTAAACCTCCATGTTCATGCAAAGTTATGTCTCTATGCATATTGATGGATAGATATATATATGCATTTAAGTTTTATCAAATGGAATATATTTTTATTAGTACATATCTGCAGTACATAGTGATTAAATTCATCATGGGCATTTTTAAATGCTACTTCATATTTTATGTTATTCACTATGTGCTAGCTGACCTTTAAAAATGTCATCTAGTCTAATTATTTCAACACACTGATCCTACACCTTATAGGCATTTTCAAGGGGCTATCAAATTATAAGAGCATTTGATAATGGTAGATCAGGCCTAAGTATATGTTTCTTTTCTTCAAAAAGAAAAAAATCTCACTTCAAGAAAGAAGTTAAAATAATACACGTATCAACTGGGATTTTTTTTGTACAGGGTCTATAGGGTCTCACTACACCAATTGGATTTGTAGTGATTCTCCTGTTTTCAGCCTCCCTGTAATGCTGGGGTTACAGGTACACACCACCATGGCCAGTCTCAGTCACCATCTCCACATTCCCTGCACTTTGGGGGTTGAACTCAGCTGTTGCACTCTGCCTAGGCAACCGCTTTAGTCCACTGAGCTGTATAGCCAGCCCTCATTTATGAACTCATAATTACTTATTATGGAGACAATATTTCTAGCATTTTCTATAAATACTGATATAGGCAATGGTTTATGTGTTTATTCTCTATAAAAGAACCTACCATTTCTGAAAGGTGTCAGGTAGCCAAGGTAGCATGCTTATTCATAAAATATAATCCCAAAGTTGCTGAGAGCTACACAAAGAGTAATACTAAGCAAACCCATCAAGATGCATGCTCAGAAGAATATTTCACACAGACAGCCCCAGTCACAAGCATGGCTACTTGTGTATGGGAATCCCAAGGAAGAGGAAGGAGATGAAGAAGAAGAAGAAGAAGAAGAAGAAGAAGAAGAAGAAGAAGAAGAAGAAGAAGAAGAAGAAGAAGAAGAAGAAGAAGAAGAAAGAGGAGGAGGAGGAGGAAGAGGAGGAGGAAGAGGAGGAGAAAAATAACAAAGTATGTTGTGGATGACAGTAAAACAAATGTCTTGGCCTCCTGGCTATCAAAATGACCCATCAAAACATAACTACCCTTAACTGATATTAGAAAATGGGAGTGATGAGTGTTGGCTACTGTTACAGGCCACACTTATCACAGGTTTCAGGATAGGCAGCCCGGACCATCCATAGCTCAGTACAAACTGCCATAGAAGAGGTCAAGAAATTCTGAGACAGGCCACATCCACTGTATCCTTTTCTTCAGAGTACTGTATAATCCATTGTTCCTGTAACCTTTTCCCCTGTTATAGTAGACTCATAGGCTGAAGAAAAAGAGACACCATGTATGTAATTTTATAGCATCACCAGTGGTGGTAACAATACCATGGGGCTTTATAGTAATGGCCCATTCTAATTCTTCCTAAGGTTCTTCTATGGTTAAGCTGAACAGTAAAGAACCACAACTGCCACAGAGCTGGAAGAGTGTCTGCTGTCCCATGCCAAACCCCCTCTTATTGCAAAGGTTTATGGAGGAGGCGACGTCTACTTTGCCTTGGAACTTGAGATCTCTGCAGAGCATCCCATATAGGTAGCTGCTTCTGAGACACTGCTCTCTGTGTTGCTTTGGCTCTTGAATGGGCAGCTCAAGTCTTGCAGCCTGGTAGAATCCAGCCTGACTCCTAGAGATTCCAGCAGAAGTTCTTGTTAATTTTTCATAGGCTAAACACCAGCTGGGTGGAATGGCAGGAGGACTCCAATGAAATCTGCGGTCATGTCCTAGAAGCACACACTGAAATTGACCAGGATCCTTGGAACATATCTAGACCAGCTTCATGCCTGCTAATCATTGTGGTACAGATGCGCCCCATCCTCCTGATGCTCCTGGGCTATATATTTTAATTCTTGTCTTTGATTAAGGATGGATCATAATGCATCACTTCCTAATGTTTCACAAAATGAGAATTCTGAAGTTATCACTGAAAAATTTTATGACCATCCTTTGCAGAGGAATTGATCATACAGCGTTTACTAGCCAGGAAGATGGATGGCTCGTGCAGCCATATTCTCAGCACCAGGAGCTCCGAGAGACTGTGATTTAATGTGATGCTGCTGGACTAGGTCCAGCCACCCAGTGTCCTGTTTCATCCAGAAAATAAAATATAGTTCTCACCTGGCTAAATGCTCTGTCATTTTTACTTTAATATTATACATGATTATAGCATTCTGAGCTTTACGGAGCTCCCAGATGTTTGCATCTGGTACCCAGAATGTCCTCTCTTTGTGTGAGGTCAAACTCTATTACTACTTAGCAGGGCACAGAGTACTGGCGGACCCTCACCTGACAGGGAGAGACGGGGTAGATGCTCTCATCTTTAAAACTCTGTTGGGGATTTTTTTAAAGGTCCAACATGTTCAGCAGAGAATTGTGGAGGAGGATGTGGCATAGCTTCACTTATTTACCAACCTCCATTCTCCCAGCACCAGAGCAGCTAAATGTGCCACTTATAGGGAAATCGAGGGACTTCTGTCCAGGAGACATCTGTGATGTCTCAGGTTTGACACACAAAATCCTCACCTTTTACTTGAATTTGCCGATCACGGGTAGTTTCCTGTTTTCCATTTTTAATAAAGCCATAGATTTCTGGAATCAACGTATAATGAGCAAATTACAAATCTATGCACCTCGCAAGCAATTTTAGCACTGATGTGACTTCGAAACCGTGAGATCTTTACTTCTAATTCCTGTATTTGCATATCTGTTCAAATCCAGGTGATTAAAAAGGAGCTGTCAAGGCTGATGGGCCTAAAATTAGACCCGACTGTTCATTTTGAATGTACGCATTAATCTAGACGTCTCTACTTCCTATTTTTCTCCAAACCACCAGGGGAGGAAACCGAAATGCTTCAGTAGAGAGGGATATTTTATTCTTAGAAAAAGAGAGAAGATTCCAAAGGAGACATTAACAGCATGTAAATAAATCAGCAATGAAAAGCTACTCCATCCCAAAGTGGGACCAGGACATTTTTTAAAACACAATTTTACAGAAGAGTAAGTTTCTACCAACCCCACTTAAATTGCTCTCCAATTACTTTAATACAGGAGGAAATAACAGCAATCTCTTACACTAGAAAGTATGCTAGATGGGTTTTTAATCATTTTACTCAATACAACTAATCTATGGAAAAAAACGTTAACACATCTTTCACCCTCTAAAACATATCGTAATCCCACCATCCTTCACAACTATTTCATATTCATTTACCCACCAAAAAAATGACTATACATCATGCTTTTAAAATTCTTTTCTTTTTTCTATTTGGAAAAATAAACTAATCAGATATTTACAGGGACTAGACAACTTTTATGGACCCTCTTAAGGTGCAGTTTGTACCAATAACACTCTATAAATAGTTTTAATTTGTTTTTCTTTATTTTAGCATGGTTCTGACTATGTGGTGGTGCTACAGGAAAGAGCTTATCCTTCCCAGCACAAGGGAAACTTTCCAGGCTCCTGAGCTATCCAGCCAGCACACAACGATCCCCTCCCATGTGTGCGTCATCGAGTTCTGCCTCAGATAAAATCAGAACGGAAAGAATATGTCCTGAGTTTTGATAGCTATTTAATCAGGTACTGTACAAGAAACACAGTATGGCTGTTGGCTTTTTATTTTTTTTAGAAAGCAACAGGTTTTTTTGTTTGTTTTTGTTTGTTTGTTTATTTGTTTGTTTTGTCTTTTTCAGACAGGGTCTCGCTATGCAGTTCAGGCTGGCCTTGAGCTCACTCTTGTAGCCCAGGCTGGTCTCGAAGTTGCACCAATCCTCCTGCCTCAGCCTCCCGAGTGCTGGGATTACAGGCGTGTGCCACCACACCCGGCTTAAGCAACAGTTTTGTAAAGAGTTGAATAAGGCACATCCATATTGCGTGAAGCAAAGGTAAGCCCTGTGGCGTTCTCTTTGGAAAGGATATTGTTATAGACTCAAGTACCCTCGATGCTCCTTTTGAAAGCTGGAGGTTTGGCCTGAGGTGGTTCAGGCATGCGCATAATCAGGAGGTGCTATTGCTACAGTTCAAAGTAACTGAGTCAGTAATTCCAACTCACTCCCCTGCTCCCTCTGTAATGTATAATTTGATTATCTTTGGTCTTAAGGGAATAAGAAGAAACATAAAACCAGAACTCAAAGTAAAGAGAATAATGTGAGTCAAGATCCTTTTCCTTGTGAGGGATGAAAAGTTTTAAAGAGTGCTGCCCTCCGGGATATCAGGAGCCTCAGTTCTAGATTTAGTCAATTTTACCTAAGCTACTCTGCTTGTCATCTTCTTGGTGGGCCTCAGTTTTATCCCACCTCATGTGCAAGCTCCCTTAAGCCTGAGTCACCACAAAGTTTTGCTCTATAAAAACCCCTAGAAAAGGCTGAATCCTTGGCAACCCTTCCACCAGGTCCCCATCTATCCTTCTCTTGGACAGGATTTTCCCCCCTCAATAAATATATTCTGTTCTTTACCTCCATTGTTACTAAAATTCATTATTTGGCTTTGGAGAACACAAACTTATCGTAGGTATCTTTCAGATTGGGAGTCTCATTCCCCTATACCAATAAGCTCATGAGTTCAATTCTATTCCCCTAAAATGCTTCAGAGAAGGTGTACAAAGAGGAAACAGAGAACAGTAGTATCAAATGATTAAAAAATAATGGCAATATAAATAGAATTATTTTCAATACTCAAAGGCGCCAGTCTCTACAAAGAAAAGGTCATTACATGTTCAAACTACCAAATGAAATCTAGATATCAGTAATCATAAATCTTTAGAACAATAACAGCAGGGGAAGACCTCACACACTTACAAGGAGAAAAACATGTATGTCACAGCCTAAGAGTCAAGAATGGAAAATAACGTTGGACTTCTCAGTGGCTTTTTGGTGTGGAGTACAATAAGAACATTTTCTTTAAAATGCTGAGGAAAAAATAATTTCCAACCTGTTAGCAGATGGGCTGCTATTCAAACTCAGGGCAAAATTTTCAGTTATCAAGTGCTTCATAACCGCCATCTTCAGGGAAGCAAGAAAAATCTTTGGGCTTAAAAAAGTGAAAAATTTCAAAACAGGAGACTCAGAGAATGGAAGATTTAAAAAAGAGAAAAGCAAGAAGAAACTGCCAGGATAATAGCAAATCAGAGCTCCCCAGTCCTGGAGAGCACCTTGGTTGGCTTAGAGAAGGTCATTAGGAGGACTCCAAGAAAGCTTCTTCTGGGCTGGTGAGATAGATCAGAGGTGTAAAGCACCTGCTTAGGCAATCTTAGGCTATCACAGGGACCACAGTTCGATCCTGGGCACCACATGCTGTGCCAGCCCCTCAAGAACTGTTTTCATGGATCTTTTAGAAGACACTCCAGATGAGAAAAGACTTAGCTGGGTGTCATGAAAACAGGAGCAAATTTTAAAAATTTAGGCGTATAGTAGCTTTTGGAAAGAGTAAACGTTTCCATGAAAGGAAATATCATCACACCATTCTGGGCAGCAGCAAATGATATTTATTCAGTTCAAATATCTATACCACCACTGAAAATTAATTTAAATAAAAATTAAGAAACTAGGGGTGGGAAGGGTTCAGTCACAGGCTCTGCCAGGAGGCCTCAAGAGAGTGGCGTGTGAGGCCGAGGTTGGGAGGGCGATGCCTACAGGGCAGTGCAGGCCCCAAGACGCTAGAGGACTAGGACTGCGGACAGGGGCAGGACCAGCCCAGTGGATGAACTGCAGGATCACGGGGGGCGGAGGGGGGGCGCACTCTCAGGGTGGGTTCACCCATCACTACAACTGCCCCAGACTCTAGACATAGAGTTACAGGGTTTATGCTTCCCCTGCTGGCTTGCCGTCTTAGTTTGGTCCAATTTCTTCCTGTTTTCCTGCACCTTATTTTGGACTTTTTAAAAAAAAGAATTTAAAAATCATTTTTAAAAAATTAGAAACGATACAGAATTTTACTAAACAAGATGATAGGAATTCAACAATGGTTGTTACATTGTTTAGTGTTGCCTTTAAACTAGTTGTTCAGATTACTAGGTATAAGCCTGCAAAGTTGGTCAAAAAATTAAAAAGAAAAAAAAAATGGGCCATGGAAATAGCTCAGTGGAATAAGCACTTGCCTGGAAAGTGCAAGGGCCTGAGTTCAATACCCGGCCCCCCCTCAAAAAAAAGTTAAGCATTAACTGTTCCTTTCAATAGACCAGTAGATAGGGGCCAGGGAGATGGCACAGGGGTACAAGTGCCTGCCTGGCAAGTACAAGGTTGTGAGTTCAATCCCTGGTTCCGCAAAAAAAAAAAAAAAAAAAGACCAGTAGAAATTAGCAGTACAATTATTCCAGCTATCTTGTGTGTGTGTTGGGGATGGGTGTGTGTGTGTGTGTGTGTGTGTGTGTGTGTGTATTTATTTCTGTTCTTTCTTTCTTTCTTCTCATTTCTTTCTTTCTCTCCTCCTTTCCCTCATCTCAGCTTTGCTCCTTCTTTTGGAATGAAGATATTTACTTCGTGTCATTGTTCACTATGATTATGCAACCTGTTTTCTTTTTGTTCTTATTGCTGTTTCAGGGACTCCCAGCTAAGAGTTTGCCTTGAGGTTCAGAAGAGATTTTAGACTTGGAATTCTCAGTGATGCTACAGCTGTTAAAGCTTTGGTGACTTGCGTCTGCCTGGCAAGCACAAAGTCTTCAGTTTGATCCCCGGTTTAAAAAACAAAACGCTGTGGTGACTCTTAGACATGGACCAATTCATTTCAAATAAAGTGATGCGATGAACCTTTCAGGGATGAGGGATAGAATGTCAGGGTTTAGATATAAGGTGCCTGCCAAATTCTCATGCACTCAGAGATGAGGTTTTTCAATGGTAACCGGATCACAGGAACACCAACTGTACTGTCAGAAAGGGGCACCTGGTTGGGACCACGAAAAGCTGCATCCATGACCCTGGTCCCAAACTCTCCCAGCCCCACCGTCCTCTCATCACTCCTCCCTCTTTCCCTCCCTTACTCCTTCCTGAATTCCATAGCGTAAGCAGCCTTCCTCTGTTGGGCCTTTCCTCTATGCTTTTGCTGCCTTGGAGGCAGGCCGCTATGGGCTGGCATAAATCAAAAGCTGGGCCAGAATTATTATCTCCTCCTTTGAGATGCAGATGTCACCTATTTTGTCCCAGTGATAGGAAAGTGAGCAATACATGCCTAGGCGGAAAACAGGGAAAGACAAGGATGTCAGCGAGTGCAGGGACATGTCCTGTCCTTCCTCTGATTCTCAGTCGCCACACCCTCACTACTGTGGTATCCTGCCTTGCTCCAGGCACAGAAGCAATGGGAGGGTGTCAGCGAACCATGTACCGGACCCTCTGAAAATGTGAGCCAAAACGAGCCTTTCCTCCTTATTTTCTCAAGCATTATGTGTCAGTGACAGAGAGCTAACATCCCCATATTGTTTCAAAAATAAAGAAAAACTATCTGTAGAATGGAAAATTGACATAGTTAAGGTTATTATGGCAATTTGAAAATAGATATCAAAATGTAATGGCCACCAAAAGAAAAATGGTAGTGCTAGTGAACACGAAGGGCTTATTGAGAGCCAGTTCCTGAGCTAAGTGCATTATATGAGCTCCTCTATGGTGCTTGCTATGCTACCTGGCTGTCCCTGCTGGCTTATTCCCTATGTAAGCCAGAGGAGGTTAGAGCACAGCAAGGCTAAGGAACCTGGTTAGTGGTGAGTCGCACAGGAGCGACGTCTAAGGCTAGATCATTCCGCAGTCAAGCCCTACCCTTCCAGGTCCCTCTACTACAGTTAGCACAACCTGTGTGTGCAGTCTTTTCTCACGTAAAACAATAGCAGAACTTAGTCTTGTTCTAACGATGCCAGCAGTTCAATACTCCAGTCCTACATTTCAATGATGCTAAAGTTCCTGGGGGCTTTCTTTATTTATGTGCAAGGCTGGTAGCCCCAAACTGGATTTGGATCAGGATGAATAGAGTACATAGCTGCATTAGGCTGCATAGAGCATTACTTTTAGGAATACGGGTCTTAGTGATAAAAATGGTCAGAAAATTGAAAAGTGACAAAGTCCACCAAGCAAAGCACATTGCTGATCTGTTAGGGTTGAAGCCAGACCTTTTCTTTAAAGCCCTTACCAACTACAAATGCTGAAGATAAAGCCCTTCCGTCACTGGTCACCTACACAAAGCATGAGTTTAAAATAAGAATCAGACAACCCAGAGATCTGGTGAAGACCAGAGCAACTAGAGTTCTCAAGTATTGTTTATATTTAAGTCAAACAAATATCTTGGAAAACTGCCAGTAGCCAATAAATCTGCACATGAACATTCCCTACCACTAGGCCATTCCATTTGTAGAAATTCACAACTGCTTTTACCAAAAGCTATGTATAAGATATTCATAGTAGTACTGCAGCTCATAGCCAAAACATTAGAATAATACAAATATCATCAACAGAAGAGATGAATAAATGAATTACAGCACAGTCACACAATGGACTAAATTATAATAAAAGAAATAACAATAAAAACAAAAGAACAAACTATAGGTAATTGCTACAATATGGCAGAATTAACAAAATGATGAAAAATCTAGGTGCAAAATAGAATTTACTAATGACTGCATTTACATTAAGTTCAACACTAACAACACTGCCCCTTTGTTAGAAACATTGCAGTGGTCACTCCTTAAGAAGGGCTTCTTGGACTGGAAAGGCAGGAGGACCTCCCAGTCTTCCATAATGGGCTAGCACAACCCAAGGGTCAGCAGTGTGGATGAATTCACTCTGTGGAAATTCACTAACTCTATAAGAATACGTAACTGGCAATTCTAGAGGCTTGGAGGGAGGTCCAAGGTTGGATGGCTGCCTCTTATGAGGGCCTTGTGCTGCTTTATCACAAAGCAGAAGCCAGCAAGGCAAATGGATAGAAGTGGAAGAGAAGGGGCGGGCGAGATGGCTCAGTGGCCTAAAACGCCTGTGTAGGCAAGCTTAGGCAACTGCACGGACCACGGTTCGATCCCCCAGACCACATGCTGTGCCAGCCCTAACCCCAGAACAGGTTGAGCCAGCCATAATATTAAAGGAAAGAGAGAGAGGGAGAGAGAGGGAAAGAGAGAGAGAGAGAGAGAGAGAGAGAGAGAG
>PVJA010014580.1:0-20892 GCA_004027025.1 Myocastor coypus | reverse complement strand
ACATCTTCCTACTCTGCTTCAGGGACTATTGGAAAATTACAGCCAAGAGACCCATCTGAAAGAGTGTTTTATGTATTCAAAAGCAGCAAGCAGAGGCGACATGTGACTCTTTCTTTTGCTAGCAGCGCTGATTCAGAATTGTACCATTCGAAATAAAATAACAGTGACGTGACCCGGAACCAGCACCGTGTAGACTCTCTGATTACCAGTCGGAATCTAATTAGGAAAGAGAAGCTGTAGGTGAGACTGCAAACAGAAGACTTCAAAACAGAGGAATTAAGTTACAAAAGTATAAGAAAAGCACAGAAGCAAAAAGGCAGCAGCAGTGTAGTGACTCGAGGAGCTGCAGAAGGCCACCAGGCCTGTGTTGGAGCCAGCCTGAATAGGAGCGTGCAGCACGCAGCCTGGCTCTCCTGGGCAGAGCTCCACAGCCTCCTTCCGCTGGCTGACTTCATGCCTTCCATTGGCGCGGGGGCTCCTGCCCCCACCTGCAGGTCCTGGCTCCCACCACTGCTGCCCAGGCTCCACCTGAAAGAGAAGGCGGCTGCCCCCTCCCACCGGCTAGGAGCGTCTTCAACAGGCACAAGCATTTAGCGCATCCCCGACTGCAGCGGCGAATTTTGTCCCAGCAGAACAGAAGAGAGCACAGAAAAGCCTGGAAGGACAGGCATAGGTAGAGGTGAAGGCTGCAAACAAAATCAGACGCAGTCTATAATGCTTGTTATTTTCAAGAAGTATTCAGCCCTGAACACCGTAACCATGTTGATGTCTACACACAAAGCAAGACCCTCAGGTAAAGTTAGTTCTAAGGGTACTTTAAAAAAATAAGTGTTAAGAAGAGTAAGTCTAAAATTTTCCAGCTTTATAAAAAAAAACTCATTTAAGCATTGGTACTTTTTAAGAAGCACACATATATTTCAGCGAAGTGGAAGAAAAGAAAGTCTTAAACTTGTATAGTGTATTACAATGTACTTTGATGATATGCTTTTCCAAGTGCATCGTGCAAATATGATATGAGAAATAACACTTTTCACAGGCAGAGAGAACCAAAGGTTGAGATAGCTTGAGATGTGCTTGGTTGTTTTTTGTTTGTTTGTTTTGTTTTGTTTTTTGATACTGGGGATTGAACTCAGGACCTTGAGCTTCCCAGACAGGAACTTATGCCACTGAGCTATCTCCCCAGCCCAAAAGATGTGTTTGATGGTAGGATGGTACAGCTCTCACTAACCTCCGCAGGCAGAGTGCATTCTGTTGGATGGCAGAGACCGGCAGAGAGGCAGAAGCTGCCCTGCATGAGGAAAGGATGTGGTGGCACCCGGCCCTACTTTAAGAAGGACGAGTGGGAACCCCAGCTCCTGCTGTACCTCAAGTGGACTGGTTGACCTTGAACCCAATGCTCCACTTGCTTGCTGCCTATGGCCACATGCAGCTAATTATCCTCTGTACTGGATTAATTTCCCTTTCTTAATGTGATTCTCCACAGATATGCAGCCAAACTAAGCAGATGTTAGGCATTTGACTTTTTGTCTGCAGAGACGCCATTCTTGTTAGTAGCAATCTAAGGATAATTAATGACAAAGGGTGCTTTCTAAACTGCTACAGAAAGTGATGTCTTTCCCATCTACCCCGGCAGGAAGCTGATGGGGACCAGTAGAACCTAAGTTGTTGGCAGGAAGGGAGGCTGCTCCTGGCACCGCAAGAGCCTCGACACGGAGTTCTGCTGGGCATGATATACTGCGCCTCGGCATCACCCTGCATCGTGCTTGAGCTGGTGTGACAGAGGAGCTTCAGGTGAAATCCTCAAAGGTCACAGATCCTGACCCACAGGTACTTGTCTGCTCCAGAAGCGTTTCTACAGCTTATATGCAAGACTGAAAAAGTCCTGGAAATGTTAGGTTTTTCAAGAATGATATGAGCAAAGACATTCCAGGAGTAAATTTTGAAACTTCCTCCAATTCTGGAAAGTCCCACAAAAGTAGGAACTAGGCCAGTCTAACTGTGAGGACGTGGTAAAGGCTACGACCTAACTGATAGGTAATCACCTGGGAATAAATAGGTCATTTACTTTGTCCAGAAATACCAAAAAACAAACACATAGGTTTTACAGTGGTTCTCAACCTTTCTAATGCCTTGACCCTGCAATACAGTTCCTCATGTTGTGGTGACCCCAAACCAAAAAGTAGTTTTCGTGGCTACTTCAAATTACTAATTCCAATAAATAACATTTCACCATGGCATAGCATGGGTTTAAATATGTATTTTCCGATGGCTTTAGGTGACCCTAGCAGTAGAATGCTTGCTTAGCAAGCTGGAAGCCCTGGGTTTGGTCC
The DNA here is from genome assembly GCA_004027025.1 of Myocastor coypus. Taxonomy (NCBI): domain Eukaryota; kingdom Metazoa; phylum Chordata; class Mammalia; order Rodentia; family Myocastoridae; genus Myocastor; species Myocastor coypus. The sequence goes on along the minus strand of PVJA010014580.1, from coordinate 18,562 downwards.
TTGGCACCAAAAATAAAGAAACAAACTAATAGTATTAGTATTAGTAGTAGTAGTAGTAGTAGTAATAGTAACAACAACAATAATAACCTATAGTGAATGTTTAAATTTTACAAATTTTATCATAATAAATACACAGTGTCATTGCCCCCCCCCATTGTCCTCTGTGTGAAGATACTTAACCAATCATTCTCATCATTTTCTGAAGCAGTTTATTTATTTATTTATTTATTTATTTATTTATTTATTTATTTATTTGCAGTACCAGGAATTGAACTCAGGACCCTGAGCTTGCCAGGCAAGCACTTATGGTACTGAGCTATCTCCCTGGCCCTCTGAAGCATTTTTGAAAGTTTTCTTTTGTGAATGTCTTTAGGTATACTGTTGAGACTGCCTCAGAGTCTTTATTCAAGTCAATAAGTTTACCTTTCATGCTCATTTTGAGTTTGGAGAAAAATCAACAGTCCCACAGCGCCAGATCCAGCCAATAAAGAGGATGAAGCCACACTGCAATTTTTATGACGTTCACCTTTCTACTGGCCAGCAGTTGACACCAACGCTCACTGTAATTTTTGTTACACTTGATAAGAGCACTCGAGAAAGAGAACTCCCAGAACTGCTGCAGAAGGTGACCAAGACATGGAGCGCATTCAAAGCAAGGAAATGTATTTTGAATGTGATTAACAGCAATGTGTCTTTACTAGAGTAGTTTTTATATTTACATGTTCACGCTATGCTTTGATCACTTCTTGGACATGTTCTTGCAAGTTGTGGCCTTTACAAACAAGAAACCAAGCACGGAAGGCTACTGGAATGTGGAGTGTGGGAGTCTCCTGCCCAACCTGTTTGGGACCGTACAAGCTCAGTGGAGGCTCTCCCTACCCAGTCACCAAACACAGAGAGACCCGAGCTGTGGCTTGCTGGTCCCTGTGTGCTCTTCACCGCACTGAGAGCTGGGTGAGCTTAGCCTCCAATCAGCTTGCTTTGGTAAGTCGCTCTTCAAAAAAAATCAAGAGAAAGTACCTGACGTTTTCTACAACAGGTCTTTCTCATAAGTAGCATAATCTATTATAAAATTATGCATGTTTCCTAGCATACTTAAACTATTCAATATATTAATCACAAACCTTGGAATGATATTGTTAACACAAATATTAAAAAAGAAGACTTTGTAATAAACCCACCTTCATTGACAGAAAATTTTCACTTGTTAATAAATGAATTATATAAAACAAAAGATTATGTCCTTAAAATAAATTTGAACATCCAATTTTGCTCAAAAATATTTTTATTGATGCATGTAGGAAGATCTCAGAAAACAATGGAAATTGCTCTCTTGGTTACCCAATCTAAATGTGGGCTTTTGTCAAGTGAGGCTACTTGGGGAAAAGGCTCTGCCTTTTTCCACTAGATGGCATTAAAGCCACATAATTATAGACAAGAACATTCGCAAGAATAGTGACCCACACACAGATACCTGTGATTCTAAGATTAGTGAATTCATCCTCTCATCTCCCCTTTAGCATTAGCTTACTGGAGTTTGATGTGTGTTTATTTTCTGAAATCAAGATAAAGAATCATTATAAAAAAATCTTTTGAAAAGAAAGACCAGCAAAAGAAAACATGCACACTTATTTAGATAAAATATGGAAATGCAACTTATTACTGGGTTATAGTTTAAGATCAGTCACTGAAGAGGCTATGTAAAGTTCATTCAGTAATTCTGTCAATATCAATATTGGCCCAGTTTTTTTGGTAAAATCATAAGTGATTGTTTCATTCACCTGGGGCAGGCAAGGGAAGCTCTATGTTATAATTCCTATTACTGTAGTAAAGATGAGAAAACTGAAGCCGCAAGATAATTCATCCAGGACCACTCAAGCAGCAGTTGGCAGGACCCAGAGTCAAACCTGGGTCAATCTAGCTCTTCGGGTCAATCTCTCACACTCCATTTCCTATGTCCAAAGCCAGCTCCCAGCTAGCATCCTCCCACTCAGTCCCTGGAAGAGGCCTCCACCTGCAGAGAAACCAGGCAACGCATTACTGCAAACCTTCAGCAGCCTTTGCTGGTCCTAGGAGTTTCCATAAGTTGTAACATCAAGTTCTCCCACACAGGCTCCATCACATCTAATTTTTAAATATATAGAAGAAAGATAAACATTTTACATTTTTTTCCAGTTCATTTCTCAGCAAACTCAAGGCTTTAACATAAGCCGAGTGAGGGCCAGGGATATAGCTCAATGACACAGTACCTGCCTTACAAGCATGAGGTCATAAGTTCGATTCCCAGTACCAAAAAAAAAAAAAGTGAGGAAAACAAAACATAAGTGGAATGAGATTGAATTGATCCTTCCTATACAGCACCACAGCAATGGGCCAGACAGAAAAGAATTTCAGTGCTTTACCTCATTACTGGTGTAAAATTTAAGGACAAAGAGGTCACACAGAATTCTTAGACTTCAGTCAGTAGCCTGTTAATATCAAGTTTGGTGCAGTTATTTGATAAAGCAGTACGTAATTGATGTTATTAGGAATTAAGACCTCCAGTAAAAGTGGCTTTTTGAAAGCCTGCTAATATCTAATTTAAGCAAGAGACATCCTTTCTTATGATTTTTAAATTTTACTTTTATGAGCACATGTTTGCAGGGCCTAATGCTTGTGTCTCTTGTGTGTTGCTAGTGCCATCTTTAATTCCTCTTGCCTCTTTCCCTCCTCTCCCTGCATCTTGCAACCCTCCTCCCACGTGACAAAGATCTAGCTCCCTACTTCCCATTAGCTGTTGTAGGGATCCATTGATCTTACTGTGAACTGGTTCAACCCTGGGGAGACAGGGCGGTAGGAATCAGATAGACAAGACGAAAAGTTGGGCTAGGTGGTCGCCAGTCTGCCTGATGGGCGACACTGACTCACACACACAAAGGATCCTTTATTTATACTTTTACAAAGTTTGTGTCACATAACACAATAGCTGGCCTGAACCAGACAGGATGTTTTCCTCAACAGGATGTTTTTCTCGTATGATGTTTTTCTCACACTGAGGTGGTTTTCTGCTCCGCACACTTGATCCGTTTCCTGGCTTCCTGCGCCTCCCAACAAGCTGTCCTTTATTTTACTTTTCATTGATGACTTTATTAGGTTGCTTTATTTATGTAAATAAAGTTTATTGATATGTTTCAGATACACATCATAATCACATTCATCATAGGAAATTTGTACCTACACATGATAGGCTCATTTCTTTTTTCCTAAGCCCCTTCCTTCCCCACTCTCTTCCCCTCTCTATTTACAAAGCTTTGCTTCCATTTTATCCTTAAAAAATATATTTTCTTAGTACTGTGCACTTAAAGATCTAAGCACACTATTACCTCGTCTCCAGGAGAACATGTCCTCTTGTCCCCATATTTTGCGTTCTTTCCTCTCCAAGGAGACAGGATCCACTGAGGAAATAACTGATTCACAACTTGGGACAGCTGGTGTCAAAAATGAAGAAATTTTTGAGACTGTCAGAGCCATGTCAGCAGCTCATGGACACCAACTCCCAGGGACTCCTACACAATTATAAATAATATATCAGCATCACAGAAATAACTGTAACATATTAAAACACTACATGGATTTATATTATATACTACATATCTTCATATATATGTGTATGTGTGTGTGTGTGTGTGTGTGTGTGTGTGTCTGTGTGTGTCTTGGTTCATGAATGATTTTGTTTATAAACAATGTGGTTTGCAAACAGAAGCATTTGATGAAATCTTTTGCGTTTTGTTGGCAAGCTTGGTATCAGTTGGTAAACATCACCATACCCATCTTTCCCAGACCACTCTGACCATACCCTGGGCCTTCTCCAAAACCACAAGAAATTAAGTTTGTAGACCAACTCTATGTGTGCATATATTCCTAAGCCCATGTGGTAGTAAGAGAGAGAAAAAGAAATTCAACAAAGTAAAATAGGAATTTATGAGCAATTAAGATGACTGTTCAATTAATACATCAGTTTTAAGATGAAGAAGTTCATGAAGGAAAAGAACTATGTGAATGTAGGAAATGTAGTTCAAGGAAATGTAATACGTCCAGGTGATGACAGAAAATATTTGGATTAATGTAGAAATTTCCAGTTAATAAATGCCAAAGGGATGGCAGAGTTAAGAACCTTCCATTTTGCAGCTCCCAGAAAACCTGACTCAGGCAGTGAGCGTCAATGGATGTCAAAGCAGCAATGCTTCTCTGGGGATGCTTTCACCCAGGGAGTTAGGGTTGGCTTTGCGTTTGTGTGTCATCCCATCAATCAGCTGGTGATGGCCTTTACATTACAGAGACCTACCTGCCGCCCCTTTAACTTACTGATCAACTTCCTCCTGCACTTGAGGAATTGCAGACCACCTAGACCATACCCTGGGCCTGCTAATATATGTGCTTATGCTGTTGAACATGAATCTAAGCAAAGCTTTAATCCTGTAAAGAAAAATGCAGACCACAGATTAGCGATACCCCAAAGCTAACTTCTCATAATCACATAATCAATCCTAAAAGTTATCCTTATTTCCTACCAAAGGGGCATTACAGTATATTTAGAGAAAAATATTTTAAATAATATCTTTATTCAGTTGCACATCAAAAATAGGAATAACATCTTTGAATGTGATCACTTAACAGAAGAAGTCACAGTCTTCATTCACGGGCTGCTGAGATAGCTCAGCAGTCTAAAGCACCTGCTCGGGCAAGCACAGGCACAGGGGCTGAAGTTCAATCCCCAGCAACACATGCTGTGCCAGCCTTGTGCCCCCAGGGTGGGCTGAATAGGCCACAAAGAAAAGTCTTCACTCAGATTCATTCTTTAGGCCAAAAGGTGATTGTTTAATTTTGATAGATGTTTGAGAAAAGAAGGGAAAATACTAACAAATCCCATATATTAGCTACATGATTGTCCACCAAGTGTATGTTTTAGAGGCATTATCTCATTATTTCAGTTTTCATAACAGGCTGAGAAATAAGCACTATGCCCAGGCTTGGAGCGAATGAGAAACTGACTCATCTAGCTGCTTGGGCCTAGAGCTAAAGTCTAGATTTTGATTTTAGAAAGAGTTTAGAGGTAGGCCTCATGACCCCATCACCTTCCAAGGGGCCTGCCTCTAAACACTACTGTCTTAAGAAGAGAACTCAACAATGAAGTTTCGGGGAAATGTTTTAGATTCTAACCATGACAATCATTAACCGGTTGTGGGAGTGAGATGAGGCAGACGCAGTGAGGACGCCCAGATACTTCCTCACACAGTTGGGAATGACGCTGTCGTTCCTTAAGATACTATGGAAATGGAGGCTTGTAACAGGGAAGATAATGGCTTCATTTTAGGATGAGTTGAATTTGTGAGAAAACTATCCACACGGGTGGTAATAACTGGAGAGTCGTCAGATACTGGAGCTGTCCTTGAGGACACCATTAGACTGCCATCTCTGTCTGCAGCTGTTCCGGCAGCTGGCACAGAGACAGTCTCCTCTCCTTCACCAGATCAGCCTCCCTTCCTAGAAGAACTAGAACTCCAGCACAAAACAGGTATGGATGTGGTTTTGATGGGGGACAAGTGACAATGGACAATTACAATAGCAAGGATGCTGCCCACATAGTAGGTAGAAACCAGACGACTAATAATCCTACAGTGCCCAAGACAACACGCATTATCCAGTCCAAAGTGCGAATGGCGCCAAAGCTGAGAAACCTGGACCAGTGTCTAGAAGTTAAAACCACAGAAAGTAGGAAGAAAGAGCCCAGAACAGAGCCCTGTAGAAGAGTAGCGACAGAAGAGAATAGCTGAACCCAGAGCCTGGAAAGGGGCCAGAGTAGGTAAAGCAGAGAGCAGTATTTAAAATAAGTAGAGCAAGGTGGCTGATTCTAGAAGATGTTAAGAGCTGAGTAATTCAGCAAAATGCAGAGATTGGATCATCAGGTTTAGGCTGCCAGAGGCCACCAGCAGGGGCCGATCCTGAACCATTTCATTCACAGCATGCAAGTGGATGGCCACGTGGGTGGCCACGTGGGTAGAGAGTGTGTTCTTGAGAGGCAGGGCAGGGCCATGGCCCCTAGAAATGAAGCTTCTGGAACTTGAGTTGTTGGCCAAAGAACAGAAATGGGAGTTGCTTGATGACAAGCATGGGTGGAAGAGATTGCTAAGGTAGGGCAAACTGCTGGCTGCGGAGGCACATACCTGTGACTTCAGCTACTCAAGAGGCTGAAGTGGAATGAGTGTAAACTTAAGGTCGGGTGTGCAACTAACCTAGACACTGTCCCAAAATTTAGATGAAAGGTATTGAAAAGGTCTGGGTTAGAACCCTACACACACACACACACACACACACACACACACACACAATGGAAGGAACTTAGATCCGTGAGTGCTAAGGAGAGTCTCAGGGAGGAGTTCCAGCCACAGGGGAGGCACCTGAGCAGAAGTGGATCTCTGCCTAGAGCTCTGCCAGAGACGCCTCCCTAAGTGCTGCATCCTAAGTGGTGGTCTTGTGTTGGGGTACTGGCTTTGCTCAGTGGAGAAGCTGATATGGTCAAGGAAATGGGGTGGTCTTAGGGTCAGGTGTGGGGACAGCTGTAGGTGAGGCTAACAGTTCGGTGGTGAATGGCTGCAGAGCCTTCCTCCAGGTAAGCAGCAATGACTTCTGGGAATGGGGAAGGGCTGCTGGCCAGACAGAGACCATGGAACTCCCCTGCTTACAGAAACCCAGCGGGACACCCAGGCAGGGCATAGCTGTTTTCCTTGTTACTTCTAGTGCTGAAGCTTTTTTCTCACTTTAAAAATTCTCACCAGCATTCCGTCCATGGCTGGCATTAAATCATTTTTCTCCTCAAATGACTGTGTTTCATTTCATCTACTGAAAATCATTTTGACTTCAATCTATTGAAAGATAAGGAGACAATTACAGTGGAAGATGGGCACCTGACTCAGAAAGAAGAGTAATAAAAATATGGATGGCCGTGCACGATTTTTTATAAAGTAAAGTGGAGGAAAACTATTACATAAAGATACACTGACTTTTTGGAGGCCTTAAAGTCTGAAAGCATTAAAGAAGTATAGAATTAACAAAAACTCTGTGATAACTAAGGAGAATTTGGAAAGAAGCATCATCTTTTTGTAATTCTTTTATGTTGAGTTCAGACCTAATCTGATCTTAACCCATTTATGGTAAAGGCTATAATTTTTTTTTTTTTTTTAGTTTTTCCATGAGATTCGTACATGCCACCTAGAAAAAAGTTCAAGGAATAAGAGTTTGACAAGAAGCTTTTTTCATTATCTTCTATTGTTATGTGCCATTTCAAAAATGGACCACTAGACATAAAAAAGATTAAAATTCAGTATCTTGTTTGATTCTTACAGTAGTGTTTCTTTTTCTAAGGAACATTTTAAGATTCAATGATAGCTGATACAAAGATACAAAACTGTCCACCTTGAGATACTGTATGACCACACGATGCTTCGATACATGCATGTTTTGTGCCATTACGTTAAGTATATCTCTCTCCTCAAACTTCTTTGTGATTAAAGTACCCTAAAATCCTTCCCTCCAGCTTTTTGAGACACATCACTACCTAGGGGTCATCCTTCTGTGCCACAGAACACCAGAATTTCTTACTCCTATACAAATGCATGTTAGTTCTCATCGGGTAAGCTCTCGTCTCCCTTCCTCCTACCTCCCCTGCCCATGGTAACCACGGTTCTACTTTCAACTTTTGCAAAATCAACTTTGTTGTGCTCCACATCAGTGAGAGAGATCATGTATGCTATGCTTACCTTCCTATGCCTGACTTGTTTCATTTAACTTCATGATCTCCAGCCCCATCCATACTGTCCCAAATGACAGGAATGCATCTTTAGTGGCTGAGTGGTGTTGCATTATGTGGCACATTTTCTTTATCTAGTCGATGTGTTGTGTTCATTTCTTGGACATTGCAAATAGTGTTGCAATACATGTGGATGTTCAGGTGTCTCCTTCCATGCTGATTTTCCTTTGGATATATACCCAGAATTGGAATTGCTGGGCCCTATTGAAATTCTATGTTTAGTTCTTCGAGGGACCCCTATATTGCTTTTATAATGGTTGTAATAATTTACGCTTCCACCAACAGTGTGCAAGAGTTCCTTTATCTCTATTTCTCTGCCAACACTTGCTAACTTTAACCTTTTGATAATAACCATCCTTACAGGAGTGATGTGATAATGTCTTATGGCTTTTATGGTTATCTGTGCATACTTACTTAAGAAATATTGTATATGCTTAGAAGAATTTATTTAAATCTATTCTGGAGTTTTTCACTTTTTTATTTTGCGGTTGAGTTTTGGGAGTTCCTTATGTGTACTGCGTAAATATTTTGTCCCATTCCACATGTTGTCCCTTCCCCCTATTGTTCCTTCCTTCTTTGTTATGAAGAAGCTTTCTACTTTAGTATAGTCCCATTTGTCCATGTTTGCTTTTATTTCCTGTGCATTTGGAATCTTGTCCAAAAACTCACTGTGCATTCCAATATCCTAAAGCTTTTCCCCGATGATTTGTTGTAATAGTTTCATTGTTTTATGTCCTATATTCAGTTGAATTAATTTTTGCAACCAGTGAGAGACAGGGTTCAGTCTCATTCTTCTGCATGTGGCCATGCAACTTTCCCGGTACCATTTATTGAAAAGACAGTCCTTTATTCCATCTGTGCTCTCAATGTCTTTGTAAAAAGTCCACGGCTATAGATCTGTGGCTTCACCACTAGGCACTCTGCTGTCTTCCATTGTCCTATGTATGGATTTACAAGTTACACCAATACCATGTGTTATGGTTTATGTCTAGTTGTCCCCCAAAAGCCTCATGCAATCATGGGACGTGGCTTCTATAGATTGAGACTTGATTCATGATCGCTGGGATTATGTGTTTGGTCTGAGTACCACTGGGACTATGTGTGTGGTCTAGGAAAGATATTCTAAGGCAGAGATCCTGATTGCAATATAAAGAGCGACAGAGAGACAGACTCAAGCTAAAGCTGCTCTCTGCTCCCCTGTTTGGTCGGCTGCCTCTGTTGCCATTTGTTGCTGTTCTGCCGCCATGAACTGGATGCTCTCTGCTCTGTTCCACTCAGCCTTGGGCCAGCCAAATATGGACTGAAACCTCCACAAACTGTGAGCTAATCAACTTGTCCTGCCATCATTTTGGGTGTCGGGTATTTGTCCCAGTAACAAGTAAAAAAGTAACTAAGACACCATGTTGTCTCAATGACTTCAGCTTTTTAACAATGTGGGGCACCACCTAGGTGACTCTCCCTGTAAGAAAATCATCTCCATTTTGGCTGTGCCTGACCCTATTTCCATGATACGTACAGAGCTGGCTAGGACTTTTCCTTATCCCTTCAAGTGGCTTTAAGCAATGTATGTTGGTCTAGCAAAGGTGCTGGTGGTAGTCTTTGAAGATGGCTCATGTGTTTCCCCTGTAACCCTCACCTGCTACTCTTTAATATGAGCCAGGTCAAGATGCAATGCAGAGCCAATGCTCCATAATGTTGGCTGGGATCAATTCTTGAGATCGAGGTTATGACTTTCTGGAGCTTGAAAGATGGCACAGCTGAGCTGAAGCACCAGACCCTGAAACAATAGACACTTATGGTTTATGTCCAGTTGTCTCCCCAAAGTTTCATGCAGTTATGGGGCGGACTTCTAGAGTTTGTGATTAATTCATGATTCAAGGTTAGGGTTATGGGTGTGAACGCTGCTGGGATTATGGGTATGATGCTACAACCAGCCTGAGGCAGAGAGCCTGAAGGCGGTATATGGAGAGGGAGACTTGCTCTCTGTTGCCATTTGTGCAGCCTCTGTGCTGTCCCTCCCTCACAAGGCACAGTCTTGTGAAAGCTGTCCCCTAAAGCATGTCAAATCCCAGCTATTAGGGAAAACACCAGACAGCTGGAATGGCTTGGGAAGAGCAATTATTACGGGAGAAAGGACTGCTGCTACCTGATGACACCCAGTGAGCACCTTAACGGGCATTTCTGAGTCACAGGCATGCAGCCACATTTGCTGGTGCTAAAACGCTAATTGCTAAAATGCTTCTCACATCTAGAGAGATCAGAGGGTGTCTATACTTGGGAGGACACCTTGGAAAGTGGCGCGCCAAGTGGCAGGTGGCCCTGGCTGCTGTTTTGACAAAAGCGCTAGGGTGATGTCACCTGAGAAGCTAGGGGAGCCACCCATCTGGAATGCTTCCCATCCCCTCTGTGCCTGTCCCTGCAAGAAAGCAGGAGGGAGTCCTGAAATGTACCGGGAGATTCCCGCACTAATTCTGCTCTGACAACTGGAAATCTGTGGGGAAGGGGGAACGAGGAAAGCGCTTGCCGTCTGCTGAAGAGCCCACCTCAATGAGCCAGGTCCAGGCATCTCTCCTGCCACTGGCTGGGAACTGTCTTAAGTTCACCTACCGCTTCCTACAGGATTCTACATGGGAAAGCCTACCTATCACAGTAGAGGGCTCCTTGTTCCTTTCTGCGTTTTGTTCAATCGGGTCATAAATTGGTTGCTTCACATAGTATTATTATTACAGTCGGGAAGATCCCCCAGCGAATGCCTGGCTCAACTGGCACACTTAGTTCCCAAACCTAGGCTCTTTCCTCTGAAGAGTCCACCTCTCCTCTTGCCCTCATGTGCCACCCTCTGGGGTGGCAAAGGGCCTCAGTGAGGCGGATTTGGGGCTGGATGAGCCTCGCTGGGGAAAGCTGAGAGAGGAGACCTCTCTGAGTGGGATTCCCAAGCCAAACCATGGCAGCTTTTGGGGACAGCTGGAGCAGCAGGGTGTAAGAGGCAGGAGGAAGACAAAATTGTATACAGGAAGATGAGATTCCTGGGACCCAGGACCCCTGCAGCTAAGGCAAACACTGGGAACCTAAGTCTAAACCAGGGCTGCACTGGGAGGGAGACAGGGTGGAAAGCTGATCCCGGGGCGGGGACACGGGCTTTGGCCCTCAAAGACTGGCAGGGGTGGGTGTGCTGACAACCAAAGCTTTGTCCGAAGGCTTTAAAGGGCGAATGGGCGAATGCGGGTGGACTGACCGCACCTTTTGCTGCAGGTAGTCTGGCAGATGGAGCATCCGTGAGTTTTGGTACAGAGCACCCGACCCAGACGTGGGAGCCGCTGGATATGGCAGCGTATTGCGATAGCCTAGGCGCCTGCTCTGGCCCACAAGGCCAGGCACCGTCGGTCGTGCACTCACCGGGGCGTGTGCGCGGGGACCTGGGCGCTGCAGGCGGAGGCCCACGCCTGTGGATGAAGGCGCCCGTGCTCAGCCCTGCGCCCTACACTTCCGGCCCGGCAACCCCTCCGTCCTATGCGGCGCCTGGCTATGGGGCCCCGGGTCCGCTCCTCGGAGCCGCGGGTGGGCTGGCGGGCACGGACTTCACGTGGCTGGCCCTCTCCGGCCAGCAGGAGTTGCTGAGGCTAGTGCGACCGCCCTACTCCTACTCCGCGCTGATCGCCATGGCCATCCAGAGCGCGCCCCTGCAAAAGCTGACCCTTAGCCAAATCTACCAGTACGTGGCCGGCAACTTCCCTTTCTACAAGCGCAGCAAGGCGGGCTGGCAGAACTCCATCCGCCACAACCTGTCTCTCAACGACTGCTTCAAGAAGGTGCCACGCGACGAGAGCGACCCAGGTAACCGCTGAGGGCTCTCTCCCAGTCCAGGACTCCCGGGCTTCCCGCCGCGGGCACCTTAGGGTGTGATCGATCTTGGACGACTTGAGTTCCACGCCGCACTGTCGGAACCACTTGGGCAGGGGGTTAGGGGGCAGAGGCGCAAGGGGCAGCGGAAGCCTCGGATGTGGATTTCCAAGCTAGTGCGCGCAGTAAATTTACGCGCTCTTATATGCGGGAAAAAGCTGGAGAGCCGGCCAGCTGAGCACCCTCAGGAGGTGACTCTGAGCCTCGAAGCACTCACATTCTTGCACAGTAGGGAAGACATTCTTTCCTCGGGGCTCGAACTTAGCGGGGCTCCACAGGAGGCGCCATCTGGGTCCCACTGCAAAACCCAACCCTCCTTCCATCCTCCGAGGCCCACCCCGGGGACAAAGCGCCCTCTCTAGGTTTACGATGGCAATAGGGGTTCTTGGCGGCCTGGCGAGTTAGAGCCGATCTCCAAGCACGCTGTGCTGTGCCGATACCGAGCTTTCTGAACTGGGGTCCCGGGCTGTATCTCTGCAGGTAAAGGCAGTTACTGGACCCTAGACCCCAACTGCGAGAAGGTGTTTGACAACGGGAACTTTCGAAGGAAGAGGAAGCGCAGAGCGGAGGCGAACAAGGCACTGCCTCCCGAAGCTCACCGCTCAGGCGGGGCGGAAACGCCGCCGCTGGAGCCCCGGGGCACGGCCTCCGCAGCCCTACACGCCTTGCCGTCCCCGCCCGCGCCTGAAGCTGCCACCTGCTTCTCCAGCTTCTCCTCCGCCATGGGAGGCCTGGCAGGCGGCCTCGGCACCTTTTCCGGAAGCCTGGTGCGCGAGTTTTCTTTCGGCAGGCCAATAACGGTTGGGGCACGAAGCCCCCAGACCCCCTGTTCTGCGCCCACCTTCACTCCTGGCCATCAGACCGCGGCCACCAGCTTTCGCGTGAGTCATTTTGTTTACAGCCTGGAAGGAGCCGAAGTTTGAAAGAGGCTGGCCAGGGTGCCGGGGCGGAGGTGTCAAGGTGCCTGGTGACCGCCCCTTGCTTCTTTTGGCGCTATGACTATTAGTGCCGCGGAAGGGCGCGCACAGCCCTGCCTTGGGCATGGGAAACTGCGCTGAGTGACAGCTCCGCTGAGTGACACCTCAGCTAGTGGTGTGCTGCGAACCTGCTCCAACCCTCAATCCAGCGCGTCTGGGCTTTCCAGCCTGCGCTCTGGAGGGCTCCTCCTTAAAGGAACAGGAAAGCGCTAAGCTCTATTCCCGCTTGTGTTTCCTGAGAAGGTAGCGCTGGGACAGGCAGAGTCCACAGTCACGGAGGAGATGAAGTTTGGTCTCGGTACTTCCCAGAGGTGCTGGAGCCCCCAGTCTGCTGATCTGGGGCTCTGTGGCATCTCACTCTCTGGAACTGTGGACCTGTCGGGCAGGGGTGTCCGGGGCAGAAGCACCTGGCCTGAAAGACAGCAGAGAGAGGGCGCCTTTAATTTGGAGTGGGCCTGTTGGGAGTTGGAGTGGGCCTGTTGGGAGCCTATCTGCGTCCACCCACGCTGTCCTTTTCCCTTGGTTGATGACAAGTCTGCCCTGTCCAGCTGGAAATGAGCACAGAGCCAAGTGTGGGAGGTGGCAGTGGCTCTGAAGAAGAGCGCGTGGAAGGAGGCCTGGGAAACCTGGACAGATCAAGCCAGGAGGCGTTGCAGTGAATTGAATCCTGATCGCATACTTTCACTGTGCCTTGGTAGCAGCAGTGTGGCATACTGCTTGGTGTGGCACCCAGGCTGCTGCCTGCCAGGAAGGCATGAGCAGTGTGCTCCTGGTTTGGGACCTCGTGATGTTACCTAACCAAATTTGTAACCAAACCAGGATCTCACTTCAAATGCAATTAATTTTAATGGTCCACTAAAGAAGAAATTGCTTAGCTTATAATTTAAAAACTTTTCTCTTGTGAGCCTACTTTTAATGTAATAAATTGTTATAAATAAACACCAATATGTGTAGCTATAATGATCCCACTACTATTACCAGCACCCCTAGTTTAGATCTTGCCTTTTCAGGAGAGTTGGAAAGAATATGTTTAATTAAATCTGATAACAGTGAGAAATTCAAAAATCAGTAGAGCTTTCCCAAAATTGGTTGATAATACACACACACACACACACACACACACACACACACACACACACTGCTAAAATTTCATGTTCTTTTTCTCCTAACAATGAATATGTTATTAAAATTGAGGGAGAATACTTTTGAGAAAATTTTTTCAATTTTTGGTTTGCTAAAAAATCAAGTTTTGATGGTTAAAGATTGTTCAGTCATTCAAAGCTTTATAGAACTAATAACTAATGAGGCATGAAATAGATTAAATCTTTATAAGGAAGCACAATAAAAATAATCCCAGGAGTACAGGGTATTTGGAAGATGGTAGAGCCATATTGCAAACAGAATCTAGCCCTCCTCTGTAACAGTCCGTGTGGCTGGATATGTATTCTGGGTTTGGCCTATTCCAAAGTGCATTTTGTGGGCTTTGGTACAGTCAGCTTCAGATTTAGTATCCCAATAAAGTATTTTTCCGAAGCAGGTAGAGGGAAGCCTTCTATTAAAACAAGCACACAGAGCAAGGCAGCTTGTACTCACTGTCTAGTTAGGTGTATTTTCTTTTGGGCAGGACTCTGTGCATTCAAGCTAGTCCCCAAAGATGGCTCCATGTGGGCAATGCCAGATGGCCATGCCAAGGCACAAATGCAAAGACACCGGAGGATACTATCACTCACTGTCACCGCACTGTGTCCTCAGCCCCAATCTTCTCTCCTATTTTCTCTTTGTTCCCTTTGAGATCCACATTAGAATATACTAATGTTGCTTTAACACAACTGTGAATCTTCTCAAATAGAAACAAACAATAAAAAAGCACGTCTGAGTATGCAGTGGGCCCAGACCACATGTTCTTGTATCTCAGTCTTCTAGGACTTTGTAGGTGTAAACAGCACTGTCAACACTATGAGACTGGATTGTTTCAAATATGGAAACAAGTTTCAAAATTGAGAGGGAAAGCATAATTTAAAATGTCCAGATGTTGGATTGTTAAAACATCTATTGTCAAACAATAGTATTAATTTAAAAACCAAAGAACATATCATAAAGTAAGCTGAAGGGTCTGGAATCCAATTAATCATCGATGGACCAAAACTCCATGCGCAAGAAGAGCCCTTCCCAATGAAAGCTCATGGTTGCTTAAAAGATATGCAAAAGTATTTGCAGTAGTATTTTTAAAAGAGATAAACCTGAGTTTTGAAATATGAGCTTATATTCCATGTGTTAAGTAGACAGTAAATGTGTTTGGTTATGAGGAACATAAAGTTTTGCATTTTAACACTGCTGCCTTGGATATTAATCATTTTTCCATCTTTTGTTTCTTAAGCTGTATCCGGTATAATCAAGTGTCATTTGTCATTAAGGGATACAGATTTCAGTGACCACTGTAACCCTGTAGTGAAATAGGAAACAAATTCATGCCCATTTTGCAGGTAGAACACCCGATTTGAGGGCTCTGGGATCTACCAAGCTGCACAATATTCTGGCACTCATCAAGGCTTCATGTACCAGTATGCAACAGGTACACACATCACAGATCCCTGTGGGTGACGTCAGTATCCTAAGACAAAGTATTTTTGAACAATACTCTGAGAATATCACGTTTATATTCAGGATTCTATTGGATGGGAAAGGGACATGTGAAAACACCGTAATGTGCAATGGAGGTTAGTCCCATATAACCCAATGAAGTATAACTCATTCAATAAATCTTTCTAGAGTTCCAGCTGTGGACCTAGCTATATAAGCCCTAAAGTGATTAACTTAGGCCCATGGCTGCCCTCAGAGTCTCCTTAGGCAGGACAAAGACAGATCAACTATCACAAACTAAACAGTGGCTCTCCAACTCAAAAAGCTGATTTTATGAGCAAGTGGGTAAACCATCTCATTGTAAGCATACAACTCCAAGTGCAGGGCTGTGCGATTATTTATCTGATTGCTTATTTATTTTTCAGGGATGCTCTACTACTGAACTATATTTCAGCCCCTTTTGTTATTTTGAGACAAGATCTTACCAATCTGCCCAAGCAGGACTTGAACTTTTGATCCTCCTACGTCAGCTTTACAAACTCCTGGGCTTGTAGGCGTGGGCCACCACAACCAGCTCAGATCATATTAAAATGTACCTTGCTGGGGCCTGGCAGGATGGCTCAGGGACTTGAGCACTAGCTCCGCTAGAGTAGCTTTGAGCTACTGAGTCCTGCCCGGCAACAGTTCGGCACCTTAACCTAAGACTTCTCTTATCAGAAGACCTGTTATCAGGGGCTGAAAGAGACAGCAGCTGAAACGACCAGCACTGGCTTTTCTCCAGGGCTCCTAGGTCTGACTCCTTTTGTGCATCCCTGCATCTTCAACTGAAGTTTTAGGGATTTTCTTAGTCTGCTAGATAGCAATATTCAAGGCTAACTGCCTGAGTCTTGCAAGAAACTACTTTTCCTTGGTCAGCTTTCATTGGCGGCTCAATACAAAGAGTTGGAAATATGTTTAATTTCTTTCTATTCACAGAGGGGGAATGAATAGAGTACTAAATTGGACCTTCACACACACACACACACACACACACACACACACGTGCACAAACACACATGTGCACAAACATACACACATATACACAGGGAGAGAGAGAGACAGAGAGACAGAGAGAGAGACAGCGAGCAGAATTGTATTGCTGTTTTTATTCAAAGCAAGTTAAACCTAATGGATTTAATTTCCAGGGCTGTCTCTACTCCCAAGAGTCAAGGATCGCCTACTCGCTCATCTCACATCCTGGTCATCATGTCAGGAGCTTTGCTAGGCTTAGGGATGTAGCTCAGTGGTAGAGCACTTACCTAGCATGCACAAAGCCCTGGGTTCAATCTCCAACACAGAAAAAAAAAACTTATTACATATTTAACATGTATTATTTCATTAAGCTTTCACAACAACCCAGTAGTGCAAGTATTATCATCCACATTTTACCAATACAGCAGCAACTGAGGTTCAGACCAGTGCAGTGACTTCTTTACAAAAGGCCTGTGTTAAGACTTCATAAACCTGTCTACTCCCCTCCCTCCCACACTTCCCTGTCTCCCACTTCAGGTCTAGAGAGATCTCTTTTTCCCAGGGATCTTTCCCTAATAGTCCAAGTCCAAGTTATATGCGCCTTTAGTGTGCTGCTGCAGCTGCTGGAAACACCCCATAATCCCCCAGAAAGAAAACATTGCCTGCATGTTCTCTTTCAGTGTATGTATGGTGATGTCATTGGCCTTATCCTTCAGTGACATCCTTAAGGCCAGGAAGAACAGATAGACAGTAGCAGTTGAATGAATAGGTGAACGAATGAACGAATGAATGAATGAATGAATGAGTGTACATGCATGTGTAAGTACCATGGGACCCTCAGCTTCCCACACCTCTTCCATCCCCAGTTGCCTGTGCTGGATCCAACCCTCCCTCCAGGGGCCAGGACTTCCTCTCTGACTCTAGAGATATGACCAAAAATGGGAAACAGCTCTGGAAACAATGGTGTGTGGAATGCCTTGTCCTGAAGGACTTTGCATTGTGCTGGGGACTTCACAAGGGCATGCAGCTGGAGGGTAGGAAATTCAGTGCTCAAGCTGATGACAAGGCCTTTAGGGCTTCATGGGTTCAGGTATGTGTCACTTGGAACACAAAAGCAATTGTAATGATTGAAAATCATGTCCCAGAGAACCTCAGCTGACACTGTAGTCCTACCTTGACAAGCGGCTAGACAAGCATACTTCCGTCAGAGGCATATTCCGGCCTAGGCTTCCTCTCCATCCCTGTGGGAAGGGCTGGGCTCCAAGCCAGGCAGGATGGCGCTGAAGAGAGCAGTTGGTCATGCCTCTGCGCCTTCCGCAAGGTCTTGGCTCAATCAGACTAGACGTTAGGAGTCATATCAGATGCGTGTCCAACTGGTAATTTCTACTACAGTGCTGAGGAGCCTGTGTGTTCCGGCCACTAATGGTGCTCACAGCCGTCACCTGTCTGCAGGCCCTCACTTCCACACGCATCAGTGGCTGAGATCTGCCGAGGGCGCCCATTAACTTCAGCACCTGAGCTAACCCACTCCTGACTAATGACTACACCTCACTCTGAGCAGGGCCGAGACCACTTTATCCTTTATCCCAAGGGCAGGGCAGGTTGGGAGGGGGCAATGCACTTCTAGAAGGAGCAGAGTGAGTGCTTTCATGAAACGTTTCTGCTTCAGGGTTCTTGAAAACTGTGCGCTCCATCCTTTGTATCCCTTTCAACATCTTGAATAGAATAAGACCTCCTTCTTTATGCATATTGTGTTCTTTGCTTTCTTAATTTCACTGTTTGTTGAAAATAATAGGCTGCATTATGTATTTTAATTGCAGAACGTAAAAAAAGCAGTTTGGCATGTTATATTTCTTCATGAAACTGAAGAAACTGGCACATTGGTGGGCACATTTTCCTTCTCAAACTTTGTATGTGTAAGCCTGCTAGTTTACATAACCTTATCTATGCGTTCATCACAGAAACACGATAAAAATGAGATTCATAGCAGGAAAGTGGCATTTTAAAAACAATTTATGTTATGGCCAGCTCAGCCTGCCCTGGGGGTGGGGCTGGCACAGCATGTGGTACTGGAGATCAAACCGCGGTGCCTGCAGTTGCCTAAGCTTGCCTAAGCAGGCGCTTTGGACCACTCAGCTATCTTGCCAGCCCCACATGCCATGTTTTTAAGGTAACTAGTTGTTATGGTTTATATCTAGTTGTCCCCCCAAAGCCTCATGGAGTCACTGGGCGGGGACTTCTAGAGTTT